>PVJD01001308.1:0-19310 GCA_004026545.1 Mormoops blainvillei
GCTCTGACTCTCCCGGTGCCTCATGGTCCAAAGTGGCTGCCGTCCGGGCGGGAGGGGGAAGCAGAAGGCAGACGCCGCCCCGCCGAGGCAGCCCCGCGGGAGAAGCTAGCAGTGACCAGCAAGCAGGCAGCTGGCCGGCGGCAGGAAGCCTGGGGAACGGCTGCGCGTTGCTGCTGTTCTCACCGAAACACCGGCTCGGTCACCACAGAAATCCCAGGAGTGTTGGCGCTGACCCGGTAGCTTCGGCTGGTCGCACAGGCGAAGTAAACCAGGCGGGACCTCAGAGGGGACCCGAAGCCCTGGGCCTCTTTCAACCACCGTCTCACGTAAATGCCTCCTGGAGGACGTTCTTGGTGCAAGTACGTAGTCGTTGGGTTCTTTGTAGTTTATGATAAGACCCCCCAGTTAACAGTGGAATGATGTCACACAAGGTGACACGGCGCTGACTCCTTGCGAACGGTTCTGTCACCCTCAGTGCAGGGTGAGGTTGGAGAGAGGCAGAAGCCTCTCTGACCGGGACCGTGGTGCCGTCCATCCTGCAGGGAAGCGCCAAGGGGCTGGAACAGGTGTGGCCCCTTCTCCAGAGGGGGCGCAGGAAGTCAGAGTAGGACGGCCCTTTCTGATCAGGTCACGGCGTCAGGACGTGGTGTGAAAAAGTTGGAGAGATCTGGAAGGACCGTCCTAGGGGGACGGAGGTGCAGTCTGAGACCCACAACGGGCTTTAACGAATGCACAGAAGAAACCCTCTGTGAGTCCGTCCGGTTGACTTCTGGGTCAGTGTGTGAGTAGACGGACCCATAAATGAGTCTCCGAGGGCGAAAGTTTTCTAGGGAAAGTCCTTCATGTCTTCATGCTGTTGTTCCTGCGAATGGGGCAAGTTCCGTCATAGCAAATTTTAGACAAAACTGAAGGGAGAGGCTGTGTTCTCTACTTGGCGGCCTCGGGAGTTGCTGATTAGGGTGAACATTGAAGTCACAGGTACGAAAGGGACACTCACTCACTAGCCCCGCCCTGTGGGCACCACGGGGACGGGATGGGGGGCAGCCCCTGCCGCCGTGCCGGGTTTCACGCGGGATGGATGCTGTTGTCCCACCCAACGTGACGCAGAGACAGCTCCCAGAGCCCGCACTCAGCACACGGCCACTGACGGAGAAGGTTTACCTCGCCTGACCCCGACCAGGTGGGCACCTCCAGCGGAACCCTACCAGGGACCGTTTCCCAACTCTGGGTACGCCTTTCTCTCCTGGTCTGGGCATGTCGTTCTCTGCATGTCATTTCCGCTTCCCCGTTGCAGGGCCTCGAGCAAGTCACTCGCCCGCCCTTAGCCTCCGCGCCCCCGTCTTTAAAGTTGGGGAGCAGGCAGCTGCCTCCTCCTCCATCACGGGGAGGATGACGTGAGGACTCGGGGTGTCAGCCACTGTTACCAGTTATTATGCAGCTGTCAAGGGGACTGTACGTGCGTGAGGAGAGGAAATCAGTTTGAGGAACTGGCTCACACGATAGGAGACGTGCAGGCAAGGACCACTGCCTCCCGTTTTACAAATGGGGAAACTGAGGCACACAGCTGTGGCGGTTGGTAAAGTGTTGTGTAAATCAGGCGTCCTTGCAGGCGGCCCCCGAATGTTGTACCACTGACACGCTCCCTGACTGATAACCCGAAAACACTCCGCAGCCAGATGTGCACTTTCATGTTGGCCAAACGGATGTTTCAAAATGCTCTGTGTGCCCTGCCTTTTGGGCCAGTGAAACCACAACGTAACCAGCTGTGTAACGTAGAGCTTGTGGAATAAGGTGCTAATCTTTTATTCTTGAACGAGTGCCAGATGGAGAGCTAGAGCCTGACCTCCGTGGTCTAGCATTTTGAGGGTCAGTTAGACCTGGGCGGGCCGGCGGGGGCGCTTCAGCCTCTGAAAGGTGACTTTGCTCCTAGCTGGTGGACTGACAGGAAAAGAGCAAAATGGTTAATGTGAGCCACGGGACGATGACGTTGAATTTTGAATCTAAAAGGCAGCATACAATTCAGAATTTTATAATTTTTAGTTTTCACACTAAGAACGGCAAATTTGGAATCACAGAATTTTTTGTTGAGTTTTAACTCAAAGTTAAACAACATTAATGAGAGATTCAAAATTACATTTTCAGTTTAAATAGAGGTTTCGGCTTGGACTGTCGTAGCGCTGACGTTGAATGTTTCCTTTCGACGCAGAAGTGTCCGTGCAGGGCCCTCACCCCTCGGGCCCGCACGTACGCCCAGCCAGGGGCAGGACATGGGCTATGTGTCCACCCTGCCGTCCGTCCGTGGGGCAGGCTTCCGGCTCCACGCTGCCGACGGGAAGTGGGGCCGCTTGGCCCGAGAGAAGAGGCTGCATCAGGGTTTGCTCAGGTTCGGGGGGTGGGCTGCAGGTCGGGGCTGTCAGAGTGGATTAGGGTCACCCCGCCTCTCTTGCCCGTCCCCCAGGCTGCACGCGACACTTCGCATTGCAGAAGGGCTAAGCTCCCCTGTGCTCCTCAAATTCCAAATGACAGACACGTGGACAAAGCCCCCTGGAGGCCCATGTGTGCTGCTGCTCCATGCGGGTGAGAAACAAACCTTACTGTCCCCAGCGCAGCCCTGGCCGCCTGGGTCACGCGTCCCCACTGCCACCGCGTAAGGAACTTCTTCCCCCATCTGTGGGCGCTGAGGGTGGGGGACGGCACCCCAGCCCCCTCTCTTTGTCTGCCCTCGCTTCCTGGTGCCTTTCATCGTCCCGTTTAGAAGCTCGCCCCTTCTCCCCAAGGGTAAGAAAGTTCAAACCCAGAGAAAACGACCCCGCCCTTCTTTTTCAGTGTGCGTCCCTCTTCCCGTGCTGGCGAGCACAGTCTCCTGCCCGGGTGAGGGACAAATTCAAAAGAGAGACATGAGTCCCCAGGGTCACCAACAGCATTTGCTCCAATCCTAGGATTCAACCCACAACAAAGAGCCACTTCAAAGTCACCGCGCTACAGAGTTCTCAAATTTTAGTTAATAACAAGGCTTTGCCTACCCCGCGTCCACCGGGTACCAGGAAATTTTTCTGTAAATGAAAAAAAGTCACATTTTAAATATATGTTCTTCCCCATGCCGCCAAAATATAATTTACTCTAAAATATAATATTTGAAGAGAAAACACAGACAGACCCTCAGGCTTGGCGGTTTTTCCTAAATGGTTTTGGAAACGCGTAGCTTAATTCAGGCCCAGAGGTGCTGGGAGTCTGCGATGTGAGTGAGGTGGGCAGTGTTTGGCAACTTCCTCCTGAGGTTGTAGAGACTGTTTTCGGAGGGAAGCACCTCAGGGGGGGCTGGGCGTAGCTTCGCTAAACGCGAGAGCTGGGCAGAGACACCTGCCCGCGCGGCTCCCCCGGAATAACGGCAGTGGGGCTGAGGTGCTTGTAAATCACAAATAATTAAAGCACCAATAAGCAGACATAAGGGTGACTAAGAAGATCCGCAGAGGTCGGAGAAGATACAAGTCACTTCCTCCAGCTGCTGACTCCTGTCAGAAGCAGCAGCTGCTGTTTTTATCTCCAAAAGAAGAGCCTTTTCCCCCCCGAACTTTGTTCGTCCGAAACTGAGTGTGACGGCTTTGTCTGGGTTGAGGAGACAGGAAAATAAAGGCTTGCCCACGGATCCGACATCTCGGCTCTCCTTGTCTGACCACCAGCGGCTGCAGGCAAGCTGAGAATCCCCCCCGACCCCCTCTGTGCCGCAGGGGCAAAGGCGCCACATCGGGCCGGCCGTCGGGGACGGCGTGGAATTGTCTGGACCTGTAGATGGCTGTGCATCCGCCCTCTTCTCTCCCCCACCAGGAGCCCCGTGACCACCTGGGACCCCATCACCCCGCCAGCCCCCCGGATGGTGTGGCGGCTGCAGCGGGTCTGTGGTCGCCAAGGAAGCCACGCAGAGAAGTGGGGACATGGGGCTTCACCCCAGCCTGTGCCCACCAGCCTCCGAACATCCGCGAGTCACTTCCCGAGCCAGTTTGTCATCTGGAAATAGAGAAGGGGTGACTTCTCACGGTGGGTCGCTGGGTGGGCCACGCATGCAACCGATGCAAAGCACCAGCTGGGCCAAGAGGCCAGGAAGGGCCCCACCCACTTGGCTCTGACCCGCGGGACCAATCCCCGCGTCACGGGAGAGGAGGGAAGGGGACCTGGGAGGCCAGGACGGCGGGGAGGGGACGGGAGGATGGGCGTGGACCCAGCAACCCTGAAGTCAGGGAGCCCCGCCCTCCTCACTCAGGAGCCAGCAAGAGCAAGCGGGGGTCCAGCAGCGGCCTCGGTGGGCTTCCGCGGGCACCTGCTGGGCCCCGGCCCCAGGCAGCGCCTCCTCTTCAGAGTTTGCCAGCGACGCCGCTCGTGCCCCCCACCTTCGCGCGGGGTCTCCTGTCCATTTAAGCTCTGCCGCCTCTTCCCCTGTGGACTCGCACGGCTTGTGCTTGGACCGTGGGGCTCCCCGCTCACCCACAGACGGGCCGACGGGGCCGGGCACGTGGGTTGTTTCGGGCTGCAGGGCTCGCTGCATGGCCGCGGTGCAGCCCCGTGCTCCTGTTAAAGCAAAGAAACGCGTGAAGCAGGGTCAGCGACAGAAGTTCAGCAGCGCACGCCGAACCGTCTTCTTTCTCCCTCTTGACATTTTCTTGAAGGAGGCCCACGGTCCAGGGCAAGGTAATTTTCTCTCCACGAAGTCGAGCATCCGGTTTCCTTTTCCTCCTCTCAGGTGGCTCCGTCGCCTCCCTGTGATTTCTTACCCGCAACATGCCCGGGCCCCGCCCGTGGGGAGCGGCAGAAGCAAAGTGCAGAGGAAACGGGGCGCCTGCAGGGAGGTGTCTCGGTCGGAACACCCAGGGCACCTGCCGTGGTCGCAGGTCCCGCGCCTGGCCGAGAGGGAGGGGGACCTCTGAGCGGGAGGGGGCCGGATGCTTGTGCTGGGGGCGCAGCTACCGGTCCCGGCACTCATGGGCCTTGGGGGAAAAGCTGGGAGATAGAAAGGCCTTTCTGCACAGAGACCACACGTGCACCAACACACACGCACGCACACTACAGTCGCCACAACCAAAGGCACATGTGAATCACCCCCAAATATTGCTAATATATTTTTAAAGCCAAACAGCAACAAATCACAGAACGGTAAGGAAAATGTCCCCTTGGCAGCGGAGGCTCGGACACCAGACCCTGACTCTCAGAATCTCTTCCCGGTGCAGATACCCCAGAACGGGGCGCCCCCCGAACTGCGTTGCCTGGGAAACAACACATTTGCTGAAAGGATTAGTGGGGAGAAATCCTTCCTCACCCACTTTTTATCTTTAAAAACACGTGTGCTTTTTAAAAAAAAAACCAAACCTCATGTCACCATGCCCTGCACGCATGTGTGCATTTGTATACACGTGAACATGTGTGTCTGCATGTATGTGCACCGTGTGTATTCTTGTGTGTGAGTACACACATGTGCAGCGTGAATGTGTGGGTGTGCATGCATGTGCGAGTGTGTGGACTTGGCCGGACCGCTGGCAGAGAGTAGAGAGGAAAGCCAGCCTGCCCAGCTCCCCACGGGCTCCCCACATCTTTGATCAGAGCGGCTGGCGTTCCTGTCCAATGGAATTCTTGCACACGCCATTTATTTCTCAGGACTTTAAAGCTACCCCCTAGGGTTTTTATTCCACTGGAAACTTTTTAAGAAACTGCAATGAAAGCCAAGTTTTAAGATGGCTCAAAGAAGGACTTTATTTACTGCTCACAAGGGGCTATGGCTTTCTTATGTTTTTCAACCTCTGTGCCGGTCCCAGAAACCTCGTTTTCAAGACAGATAAAGTCACGGCTGCCCTGGGAGCCGTGACAAGGCGGGGGGGTGCCTGGAGCCCCCACCCCTGACCTCCCTGCCACCCCTCATGTCCGGGAAGCCTGCTGGCGGAGCCCCCGCCCCCCTGTGAGCACTGCCTGAGGAACGCGCTTTGCTTTCGTTGACTGTTTGTGGCCTGGGGCTCAAGCCTGGGAGAGATACAGGCAAAGCCACCCAGGGAAACGTCCGCCTTTCCTGTGCGATGCCGGTGCTATTTGCGGATTCCCTGAATCCAGTGAGGCGGGGAGAAGCCAGCCTGGTCAGACGCTGTGCGGACCCAGTGGGGGCGTCCTTAGGAGATTCATGCAGGTTTGCGGGCCCCCCGGGCTGATCCCGGGTGTCACAGCCCTGCCAACACGTGTCCCATTATGATGGGAAGCGGACGCCATGCTGGGGCCCAGTGGGGTGGTCACAGCTCGTTCAGTGAGAGGTGCCGGGAGCTGAGTCTCCCCCTCTGTGAAGGGGGGCGTGCCCTCTGGCCCCGCCATCCTCGCACACTCCCCGTCTCCTCGCCCACCTTCTTTTCCGCGGGGTGCTTGTCCGCACTCGCAGCAGACGTGCTTTTGCTTCCCGGTTTCCCGTCTCCCCCAGAATTCAGGGTCCTTTTGTTTGCTGTTTACCCGCTGGAGTCCGGGACGGTTCTTGGCCTTTAGCAGGTGGGTGACGGAATGAGCTGGGGGTTGAAAGAGTCACGAGACTGTTGTGGGAAAGAAACTGCGTGTGTAAAGCGTCCCATGCGACACCCGGCCTGCGGGGGGTGGGGGGCTGCCTGCAGAACGTCGTCACCTTCCCCACCGGGAGTCCAGTCACCAGTGTCGTGATCTCAGCCCTCTCCTCCCTCCCCGCCGGGGCTTTTCAGCATGGTCCCTGGTTTACAACAGAGATTCCCATCAACCAAGGGGCACGTGCGCTAGGGGGAGCATCTCGGCTTCCCCGAAGTCAGCAGGCGAGGCGGAAAGTCACCATAGTTTGACTTCGGCTGGAAGGTGCCCCAGGAGGTCTTTGCCGCCGGCCCAACCCAGCCGGTCCCAGCAGCATGATGGGACCAGGGGTCTGGGGGTCTTGGCGCCCAGTGGAGCCTTTGGGCTGGGAGGACCGGTGTTGCCCTAGGCACGGTGTTGGCCGGAGGCCGGTCAGTACTGGTGTTGCCACGTCAGTCTTCCCCATGGTGGGGGGCCGCCCACAGCCCAGCAGGTGCCTGGGGCTGGAGCGAAGTGCAGCTGGAGATGCGGGGGTCGGCCGTCAGCCAGGGTCGCCTGCCCAGGCTGCAGGGCAGCCACCTCGCGCCTTGTCTTAGTGTGTGTCTCTGTCTCTCCCCCTCCCTGCGTCCCCTGCGCCCTCCTGGCCGCCTGCCGCTAGCCCCGCACATGTGGCCGAAGCCGTGTGGGCCGGAAGCAGTGACCAAAGGCCGGTATGCAGAGAACTTTTTCTGGTAGGAAGGGTCTTTGGAAAAATCTTACCCAAAACCTCTTCATTTTACATAAGGTGTATAGGAAAGGTGGCAACAATTGGCTTAAAATCACAGGTGACATCATGGTGTCGGAACCCAGTTCTGTGGCTCTCTCACCTGTGCCGTCCCCAGCTCATCCCCTGTGCCTGGTCACACTGTCCCACCCTGGTTCCCTGTCCTGCCCAGAACCGCCCCCTGCAGGGCAGCTCAGGATTCCAACACCCCATGGAGGGGGTGCTGTCTCCCTGTCCTGCCCCCGCCTCCATCAGCCCCTGTCCTCCCCGGAGCCTCTGCATCTCCATGTCACGGCCCCACTGGCCCCGACTGGCCCCGGCTGCCTCCGTCCTCCCACAGGAACATCGCTCCCAATGCCTGGCACAGGGACGGGGCCACACGGCACCAGACTTGGGGGCGCTCTTTCTGAGCCGTTCCTCCCCCAGAGACCAGGAACCACGCAGACAGACAGACGGCCAGCTCGGAGAGCAAGGAGGGCCCGCAGGCCCCAGCAGTGCAAACACGGCCGCATTTTCCAAACGAGAACATGCGCGGAGATGCCAGGTTGCTGCCGCAGACCAGCTTGCGGCTCCGAGTGACCTCGCCTTGCACGGAGGCCCCGAGGGGGCTCTGACGGGGTGAGACACTACACAAAGCAGCCCTAACAGGGCTCCGGGAGATGCGGGCGCTGATACACGCGGCCCTTCTCCCAGTGTCTCTGCAGCCGTCGGGCTAGTTCCCAAAAATGAAGCTCAGCCCCACGCCGCCGTCCACCTCCTCACCTCCCTCAGTGCCTCCGCTCACTGCCTGCACGTCACACACGTGTGCCCACTCAGGCACACTCCCACACACACTCCCACACCCCCCCCCCACACTCGATGCTCTTTCCAGACTTTCCCCAGCCCACCCACGCATCTCCTTGCCTCCGGCCCCAGATGTGGTCCTTCACACACGCCCGGGGGTGAGGCTGGCAGGAGGAGGTGCCCTGCAGGGAAGCTGAACACAGCTGCTGTCCCCAGTGCTGGGGCCGGGCCCCTGCCGCCGCCCCTGGGGCCCTCCCCTCTGGCTCCTGCTAGAGCGAAGTCTCGCCCTCTGTTACAGACGCCCCTCCCTTCAGTGACGTGGGGGAAGGGGGAAGAAAGAGGAAACGGGATAAAATTTCTATCTGCACAGACTGCCTCCGCTCCTTGGGCGAACGCCCGCGGTAACAACTCCGTGCCTGTGAAGTTGAGTGCGGATTCGGGATATGTGGTCGGTTCCTGCACGGCCGACAGGTGGCGTTTCGCTCTAGTGACTCCCTCTCCCAGCAGTGGGACGGGGGCCCCACTGTATAAGGGGCCCCACTGAATAAGGACGTCATGCGATAGGTGGACGATAAGGAGCCCGGCGGGGGGGCGGCACCCAGAGCAGCCTGGTGGTATTTTTAGATTGTCCACGTGCTGCGACTCCCCCTAAAGGCGTCGCTCAGGGTGAGGACCTGAAACCGTCGCCTGGGGCACAACATCAGGCGGAACACGGGACAACGGCATGTAGACATGATGGTGTTCTCTCTCCCCTCTCGGCTTCCTGGGGACTTGGGGGCACACCCTGAAGGCCAGCCTCCCTGCTCCCTGGACCCCCGCTGCTCGGGTTCAAAGTCCGGGTCCTGAGCGCCCGTGATCTATGGACCAAGGTGACATTCTCACAGAGACAAATTATGTGCAAACATCTGAAAGTCATCATTTCCACGCATACGCAGGCATTTTGAGGAAAGTCTACGGGAAGATCAAAAACAAGATTAAACCACATCTGTTTGGGTTTAAACGACATTGTCTCCGTAGTTCAAAGTTGTTTCCTTTTGTAGAAAAAACCCCTGCCCAGCTGTTTTTTATCTTCAATGCTTAGCCTTTATCAAAGACGTGTTTTCATTGGCTAGCCAGTGTTATTTCTAAAAGTGGAACTGGTTTGGAAAGGGGGTTACGGGAAGAAAACACACTTTCTTCATCGAAGCCTTGCACCCAGGGCCTTTCCTTGTTACGCTCAGAAGACGGATGCGGAGCTTCCGTCCGCTCCGCAGAAACGCCACATCGACTGGGCGTCATCGTGCTGTAAATTAGGCCTTCCAACGCCGTGCACACGCAGCTGATTACAGTTGACGCCGATAAGAACTATCAAAGGCAGGAACCCTAGTACAAGCACACGGCAGCGTGAGGGTCGGGCTGTTCGGGGGGAAAGCCGCGTCTTTCCGCCACCACCTTACTTGGCGGAGCGTATCCCTCTGCCATGCACTCCTGCAGGACGTCCGCCCCGGTGAGGCACCAGAAAGCCGCATCTGCTCACGGAGCCCTCGTGTTGCACGAGGAATACATCAGCGGCTGGTGAAGCTCCACTCAGTGGTTCATTAGAATGAAATCTGAAAGCAGAAGACGAAGAGTGAACCAGAGGAAACGACGGGACCGCCAAGCCCTCTGCGGAGACGCGCCTGGCCGCGCCTCCCGGCTCCGTCAGGAGACAGGCGCGCGCGCTGCCGGAGACCCGCAGGCCCCTTGCGGGGCGGGGACGGCGCTCTCCTTAAAAAGACGAGTTTCGCCGCCGTACTTGCAGTCGGTTCTGTGATACGGGCCGCACTGTCGTTTCCGTATCCAACAGGGGCGACCGTCGAGCTTTCGTCTCCCGTTCGCGTCACACGGGGCAGCCTGGTTTGCCTCGGCTTTGGTGGCTCAGCATTTGAGACTAAAGAGTAAGCGGGGGCTGGGAATGCGAAAGCCGCGCCTTTTCTCTCGCGTGGGCTCAGTCTTCCCCGGGGTCCATCCTGGAGGGAACGTCTGGGCTTCGAGCCCGGCCCAGCCGCTCGCTGGTTCCATCGAGTGGCTCCTCGGGGCACCTTCTTCCTCCACAAAGTGCTGGCGTCGGGAGGACTAGCTCCGCCCCGACCCTGGGAGAATCCGGGGGAAACAGACGCCTAATTGGGCGCCTGGCTCCCAGCAACGGCTCAGCAGCATCTGCGTGACTCGCCCACTGGTCTGAGTCTCCTCCGCTCCTCGGCAGCGGCTCCCGCCCCGGCTCCGCGGGCGTCCAAGTGCCCAGCCGGGGCCCAGGGTGGTGCAGCATCTCCCTCCGGAGCAGCCGCGCCCCGTGCCCCGCGCCTCCGCTTGCTGAGACCGGGCCTCTGTCTCCGGAGGGAGCACGCAGGCGCCCGGTGGCGGCCGGTGGCCGAGGCCTCTGGGTGCGCCGTGGCCCCAGAAGGGAGCTGGGCAGCCGGTGAAGTGATGCCACCACCCGCGTTCTCAGCCCCGCCCTTCCTGCCTCCTCTGAGCCCTGGCTCCCTCACTCGTCACCCTCCCCGGTCACACTGTCCCGGGCCCCTGTCAGGAATCCCTGAGACAACGTGCCCGTCGGCCTCCTGACTGTGCCGCTCCCTGCGACACAGCTGCTCCTTCCCGAAACCTCGCGGCTCCTGGGCCCGGCGGGCATCGTCCCCGATGCCGCTGCATCCGTCTGCCATCCGAGGAAGGGGGACCAACAGCCCCTCCTGCACCCAAAGCACAGGTTTCTCTTTTCGTTACTGGGCCACTCCCTGTGAGCTTCACGTTCGGCAAGGAAGAGCAAGAGCGCGTTTCCCCTCTAACAAGCTCTTGGGAAACAGGTAATTAAACAAATAAAGGTTTGGTACTGTCCCCTTTCCTCTCAAGGCTGCACCCTTTAGCCACTCAGTTCTCCTCAAAATGTGCCTCCCCCACCAGGGCCCCCCCAAACCTAGAATCAGAACCACTACGAATTATGAACTTCTCTCCAGGTGTGATACTGCGGGTGTCGCTTTGTGTAAAAAGAAAAAGCGGTTTTATCTCCTGGAAATCCATTGTGCATATTTATAAATGAGACGCTCTGGCAGAGTTGGTGGAGACCGGGGATGAGACTGACCGTGAGTTGTCTTGGTGGACGAGGGGGTTTATTTTATTCTCTCTACTCGTTTATTAGAATCTTTCCATCACAAAAATCTTAACATAATTTAAAAAGTGAATATAAAGCAGCCCCACTGAGCCCCACGGCCGGCCCATACCCGGTCGCTGGGCTCCGCCCCCCACCCCCCTACATCCTGCCCCAGCCCGGATGCACACCCCCGGGGTGAGGTGGTAGTTGGCGACCGCCCCACCCAGCGGCACATGAGCTCCTAGGGGCCCCTGGCTGGTGTCGCGGAGTCCAGCAGGGGCACAGGGGGCCACAGGGCCAGGTCCTGGGGTCCCACTGCCCACACAGAGACAAGCCCTCTTCTTCAGGAACATCCTGAGCGTCGAACCAAAGCCCCTACGCAGGGCCAGTCTGGGGGCTGGACGCGGACCAGCCTTCTAACACGGCGCCTTCTTTGAGCCCCTGCTAGGTTTGCGTTTGGGCCGTTAGCCAGTGTTTGCATTTTGACCATTTCAGCCGCTGGGAAGACCGGGTGACGGAGGGAAACGGCCCGCAGTTTGAAGTAGATGAGAAAGCAGAAAGCCCACTCCTGGCTTTACCACCTCTTGCCGATTTCTCCTGCAAAACGGAAAACCAGAGTGTGTCATCTTTAGGACGAGAGAAATAGAAACGGCTTGGATCCTCATGGAAATGCCAAGCCAGACGCAGACATCCAAATGCATTACAGAGAGCAGCCTTCCTCCTGAGGCCTGATTACAGGCTTGATGGCCTTAATTTTTTCCTAATATATAATTCTATGTTACAGCAGCCTACAAAACGCCGTGGCATATCATTAATGCTTACAAAAGGCCATAAAAGCACACAGTGCAGAAAACCTCCCAGTGCAAGAAATTTTACAACCTGACGTTAGAGGCGGTTAGCCTTAACCCAGGGAGCCAGGGGAAACACGGAGCGGGCGTGTGTCCTGCAGAGAGCGTCCCTACGCGTCCTTTTGAAGCTGGGGACAGCATTTCAACACTGGCAACGTGCGACTGGAGAGGAGGACCCAGAATAAGGTCCCGGTGGAACTCGTGGGGAAAGGGAGGGGAACGGGGCCCTGGGAGGGGAGTCTGAGCAGGAGAGAGCCCTGTACGGAAACTGATTACGGAACAAACTGAAATAATTTGCCTGCAGATGGACTTTTTAAAGGGAAGCCTCCGTTTGCCCTGGGAAATCATGGAAATCCGGAGGTAGGTCCACCAGAGGCCCAGAGCGGGAGTGGACCGGCCAGGATGAACCCCCAGAACTGCGGGCCTGGGAGCTCTCTGCTGCCAGCGAGGGGCCCGCACCGCACACCCACCAAAGGGAAGAGAGACACAGACGCACAGGCGAGCACTGCACGGCAGCTCCGCGACGCAGACCAGGTGGCTGCGACCGACCTCTGAGGCACCAGGGCTCGGGAGAGACGTCAGGCCGTTGGGCTGGCCCTCCCCCGGGCTTCGTGGGCAATTGCCGAGAACGGCTTGGGGTGGAGGATGATCCAAAAGGTGGGTGTCTCTGAGACACAGATGGGACAGGCGGACATCGGGTTCTGCAGCCGGCCAGGAGGAATCCACTCAGCATGTCCTGTGAGGCTTCCACCCACCCGCCCAGGGCGGGAACCCGGGAGTCGCCCCGACCGCGCCTCCTCCTTCATTTCACACCCTGCACCCGTCAGCTAAGTGCTGGTTATTCTCGCTTCCAGAATAAATCTCGACCCCATGCCCGCTGCCCGCTCCCTGGAGTGACCCACCAGCGTGTCTGCTGTGATGGCTGATGCAGCCCCTAGTCCTTCAAGTCCTTCTCTACAGGGTGGAGAGTGAACTTAGGACCTAAAGTCAGACCTGGTCCTTCCTCTGCTCGATATCCTCCAGTGGTTCTGTCTGCACCTGGAAGAAGCTCACTCCTCTTCCTGGCCGTCAGCCCACCGCCCCGTCTTCGTTCGGCTGGGCTGCGTGTTGCCTCGAATCAGCCCCGACCCGGTTCCGCGTGTGCGAGCCCAGCTTCCCCCGGTGGCCCCAGCGTCTCCGCACCCTCTGGTGCTTGTGGGGAACGCACGTGCTCAGGGTCTGCCTGACTAAACACCAGAGCCTTGGGGATGGACAGAGATGTCTGACCGTCTGTCTGTTCTAGAGAGTTCTGCTCCCTGGGCTGACGCACTTGTGCTTCCAGCTGCGAGTTCACCCGGAAATGGCCCAGCAGTGGTTTAAAATGTCAAGCTACGTGTCCTGCGCTTGGAGAAGTCCGGGTGGGTGGTCCAGGCTGCAACAGAAACCTCCTTCTCCAGGAACTCCGCTCCTGCCGTCTGCTGTGCGCCGTTCTCCTTCCTCAGGGCCGGTCCCGGTCCAAGGCGCCCACGCTGTTCTGGCTGTGGGGGCCTCCGCAGAGGAACCGGGGAGGATAGGGAAGGTTGTGACCTCCCCTGGAGACACTTCCCAGAAGCTGCCCCCAGCATGTTCACTCACGTCCCTCTCAGAACGGTCTCTCTGCCCCGCTGAGATCTGGCGTCGTGATGCGAAGGAGAAAAGAATATGTGTTGGGGGGAGATTTTCAGCCTCTCCCTGTCCCCCAGCAAATGCTGGCCCGGAAAGCCCCATGGCACTGCTGTCTCTCCCTGAACCCCAGGTATCTCCTTCGTGGCCCATCATAAAAAGTGTGATCGGCGCTTACAGATCAGCGCCCCCTGCTGGACTGCGAGCTCCCCGGGGCAGCAGCCGCATCTGCCTCACCCAACACACGTCCTCCAGCCGCGGTGCAGACCGCGGGGCCCGCCGGCCCTCAGCACGGCAAGCGGATGAAGGACTGCACAGCAGGTGAACAAACGGACGGACAGCTAGAGGGAAAGCCCCTGCGGCGGGTCTACGGGGCCGTGTGGGGACTAAGAGCCTGAGGGGTCACCCCTTCCCCCCGCCCCCGCCCCGTGGACTCGCCCAAGTGCGGGGCCTTCGTCCCGGCGTCAGGAAGGGCGAGGCCCAATTCCGCTGCGAACCTGCACACTCTCGACCAGCGTGGCCGCGGCCGGGAAGCGGAGGAACATAAACAACCCTGGCACAGAGAAAGCCCGAAGACAGGTGATAAAATAAATCCAAATATACCGGTAATCACCATAAACAGGTGTGTAAAACCTGCCAGTTAAAAGGCAGGGGCTCCTAGATAAAAATAAAATAACATTCATCGTTTACCAGAGACACATGTAAAACATAATGACCCAGAAAAGTTGAGACTAAAGCCTCGTAAAAAGACACGCCAGTAACCAAAGGAAGGTTCGTAGAAAGTAGGAAGATCACACGAAAGAGACGAGGCTGAAAGAGCCCCCGAGAGTAAACGGGATGTCATGCAACGGAGAGGGGACGATGCGGGTGCCTGGCCAAACTTCAGAACGCAAGCCGACGTTAGCAGAGGTATCCCAGCCTGCCGCCGCTCAGGCAGATTTCACATGTCTGCCCCCCACACCCCCCGCCAAGTGCTAAAAACTAATAGGGAAATAAATGCTACGGAAACGGCTAACAAGCTCGATCTAGGGCCTGTTTCGAACTCCGCACCCGCATCAGAGTACTCACAGTTTTCTTCGAAAGCACACGCAACGTAGGTTTTAAAAAATTCAACATATGCGGCACACATATGAAAAAATCCAAATCACATAGATACCAAAGAATTAAACGTCGAAGAATCTAAGCCTTAGAGACCCTTCTCCGGCAAGAGGACAATAACATTGGAACTCAACAAAAAAGGGGAGTGCCCCCCAATACGTACATTTAGAAATTTTAAAACATGCTATTGTTAGCAGCTAGTAAAAGAAGAAAGTGAATGAAAACTGTCTAGAACATAACAGATCACCAACAGGCCATATGCACCCAGGAAGGGAAAGGCCCCTTGGAAAGGGAGGCGCCGCCTTAAACACTCGCTGGGGAAGAACCGGAGCCGGCAAGGTGGGGTCCGGCAGAAGGGCCCGCATGGACGCGGGCAGCTCGGGGCAGGACGGAGGTGACGCAGGTGAGACACACACCCTGGGGACGGGTGCAAACGCAGGCAAGTGCCAGCGCGGGGGTCCGCCCGCCTGCAGCCCTTGGAGAGGCTCAGACGACACACGGGCTTACGAGGAAGCCAAATTCACGAGGAAGGAGAGGGAACTGGCAAGCGTGGTGCGTGGACAGTGGGCCAGCCCGTGGCTGGACTTTACTGATTACAAGGATGAAGGGGCGGTCTGGGCCCGTCTGCAGCTCAGCACGGGCCCGGGAAAGTAACTAATAACAGTGAATTAACACGAAGCGTCAGTGGACAAGATGAGTTTGAGGTGCGGGGGACTTTGTACAGAACGGACCTGAATTGACCCCAGTAAATACCCCGACAGCGGCAGGAGACTCTGGGCGCAGGTGGGGCACAGGAAACCCTGCCGCTGTCTCCCGGGGCCATGTCCGCACTTCCCGGGAACCCCTAGGGCGGCTGAGACCCCAGGTTCCAAACCAGTGGTTTAATTTGCAGCCCTTCCCACCGGTGCCTGGGGGCCCCACAGTGCCCAAAGCACCCTGCACCCCAGGGTGTCCCCGTGTGGGGCCAGGAACGGTCTTCGTGCCAAGGGACCAGAGGCAGTGGCTCCCTGGGCCGCGCGAGCCCCTGGCTTTACTGAAAGCGTGAAAACGTTCCCCCCTCACCCTCCGAGGCAGAACGCGGCCTGGGCCCCACCTGCCGCCATCCACGTCTCTGCCGGAGTCCCCGGCTACCACAGCCACAGGGGGGCGTTCACTGGAACAATCCGCGGCAGGTCGCTGGGTCCGTGGAAGAGATGAACACGCTCACAGAGGAAAGGGGAGTGGGCGGCCCCGTCCTCCGGAGAAAAGTGGAAACCGAGAGCCTCGGTTCCCGCAGGAGCCGCCCAAAGACCACGCAGCCCCCAGACCCGCCCCACGGGTCTGCCTGAGGCCCTTTCCTGGCGAGCCCGGCAGGCCGCCCCCACCCCGTGTCCACGGCCTCTGGGGCCCGGCCCTGGCAGCTGTCCGGTTCTGGTCCACTTTCCACGTTGGCCCCCTGCCTCCTGCTGAGTCAGGGGGTCTCTGCTGTCCCACAGAGAAACCCCCATTCCCAGGTGAAGCTGCCGTCAGGCCCTGGCGCTTACAACCAAGGCCCCGGCGAATGCCAAGGGGCTTTGTTCTGGGGGCTGTGGGTCGGTAACGTCCGTCTCTTTGAGGGGCTGGGGACATTGAGACTTTGGGACACTAGGCTGGAATCTTACCAGTGTATTGCGGTGTAAGCCCCAAAGCAGGACCTGGACGTAACCTGACCGAAGAGCTCGACGTGGGCGGAACCTTTGGCAAAGTCCAAGGGCAAGGCTGCGCCTCCCGCCGCAGGCACGGGGTGCATTTGGGCCCCGCTCTGCGTCCTGAGCAAACGTTTTCATTGACGACAGCTGCCTCCTTGCCTCTGATTCTAAAATCTTGAAATCAAAGCACAAAGCCCTGCAATAAACGCTTCTCCTGCCAAAGTGAGTTTGTGAAAACAACAGACAAAACAGAACTCGATTGGATCATCCCTGGAGAATGGAACTGGGAAACCCTTTGCCAAAACATGTTTTCAGAGGAAGCCTTTCACAGAAGGTGCCCTTTGTCCTCGGAGACGGCGCTGAGGCAGACTTGGGAAAGCGGGGCGCCGTTCTCTGCAGCCTTCGGCGTGTGGGAACAGACGTGTGTCTCCACACGCCACAATTTTTATTACAGAACTACTCCCAACCCCTCAGAGGACATCATAAGTTCATCGTATCATGTCTTTTGAGACTTTTGCCCAGTAAACGTGTGGGAAATACAAATGGCGTCCGGGCCAGTGTCCCCCAAACAACATGCAAGAGACCGCCAGGCACTCAGCCGGGGCCTCCTTGCTTTCCCGTCAGCCTGCCCTCGACTTCCGTCACATCGAAAGTTCGCCCCGGGAGAGCCCCTTCCCGAGAAAGGGCAGAGCCCCACAAATCTCAAGGGCGTCCAAGAGAAATAATGAAGACCATGAACTTGGAGAAGAGAGGAAAGACTGCACCGCCTTTGGGGACCACGTGTTCACCCCGAAGGCACCCAGCCCTGAAACACACACCAGGAAGCATCTAGCAGGCCTGGGGACGTGGCTAATAAACACGGCGGACGCCGCTCAGCATCAGCAGTCACCCGGGAAATGCAGGTGCGGGTCGCCATGGCGGAGGGCTGCGCCCGCCAGACGCTGCAGCCGGGCGCATCCGCCACAGCGCGAATCACGGAGGTGGGGAAGCGGGAACTTTGCCAACTGCCGGTGAGAGCTGAGCGGCTCTACCAGTTTTGGAAAACGGTTTGGTGTTACCCACAGAAGCTCCGTGTGCCTGTCCAAGAAACCGATTCACACCGACACGAAGCACACACGTGTGAGAGCGTCTTTAGAGGGTTATTTATAATTGCCCTCAACTACAAAGAATCAAATGGCCACTGACTATAAACGGTAAATAATCTCTGCCATTAATACTATAAGGAACGCGTGTGAGCTACAAGCGACACAGACGACTCGCAGGAACTCAGTGCCCAGTGCAGGGGGCCGCAGTGCGGGGTGCTTCCCTCGGCCCAGAGGCCGGCTCACAGAGCGCCAGGCCCCGCACCCACGCTGCCTCTTGGGGCTGAGGTGGGTGCAGGTGGCAGCTCGAGCCCCAGCGTCTGGCGGGATTGGTCCACCGACCCAGGTGGTCCCAACTGAAACTTTCTCTAAGCTTTCTTTAGGCTGGGAGGATCCGACTCCACGCTATCACCAAATCCCGAAGCTTGGCCCCACCATGTGCCTTCAGGTGTGGCCTCCAGCCATGGCCTAGACGTGCACGTGATCCGGAGAGAAACTCTGTGAGACCCGCCTCGTCCGTGACTGGGTCCCCTCGGGGCGTGGCCTGGTGCCGCCCGCCATTGATCTGGAGGTGGGGCGTGAGCCCGACACCCGGTGAAAGTGGGCAGCACTGTCATTTTTTTTTTTCAAACGTAGGATAATTTGGAAACTGTTTTTAATGAGCAAGGCTGAGGAAGAACAAATTAAAACAACCGCTGGGTCTGCGATTTTTTCAATCCTGAAACGCCGGTGGTCTGACCGCCGGCCAGCAGGTGGCAGCCTTACCTGCACCCTTGGTGCCCCACCAGCTGAAGGCCACCAACACGGGACGCTCCTTCTCGAGCTGCTCGCCTGCTGCCCAGCTTGTCTGTCAGCTGCGGGGGCCGTTCCCCTATGGCGGGCACGGCGCTAACAGTGCCGAGGCCGAGCACCAGCAGCCCTTCGCTCTGTCCTCCTTGGTGCTGGCATCCGGCGAGCGGGCCCCTGCGAGCCTGGCCGTCCGCAGACAACTAGCTGCTGGGTGACCTGTCTGCCCCCGACCATGTACCCACACACGGCTTGTGCCCAGGGACCGTGCGCGGCCACAGGGGCCATCCCTGCACCCTACACTCCAGCCCCGCTCCGGCGCCCCTGCGCACGGAGGCCCTTGGGTTGTGTTGCTGTGTTTTGTGTGTAAAGACGAAATTCCTGGTGCTAGTTCTCTGTGCCGGGCAGGGCTGTTGGTGCAAGTGTGGACAATGGCGAGCTCGGCAAAGGCTGGCCGCACTCTGACTGCGCGCCAGGCACAGGGAATGAGCGGCTTTGTCCTGAAGGTCACCGGCTACGGCGGTGCCAACTGACAGTGTCCACTGGCCAGGCTCCTGCTTACAGATATATTAATTTAAAGTAAAATGAAAAGCTCGGTTCCTTGAGTACCTGGCCCATCTGGTTCTTGCTGGCCCATGGGACTGGTGGTCACCATGCAGAACAGGCAGGGCGGAGGCCGCCGCCACGCGGATGTCCCACACAGGCACACGGGCCTGCCACCTGACTCGGAGACCTTCAGAACCAGCCGGACGGCGCCGTCGGGGACCCACCCGTGCGGGACGTGGTGGGTCCCCGGGGGTGTCCTAGGCCCACAGACAGAGGTGGGTTGATATCCTGGAAGCCCTCACGTAGAGGCTGGTGCTCAGGGGGAGGCCGAGAGCACAAGGCGCTTTTGGGAAGGTGGGGGGTGGTCCCTGAGGAGGCTTGATGTCACAGCTCTCAGGAGACAATCACAAGGGGTGAGGGGAGTCAAGCAGGAGG
>PVJD01001308.1:19410-278241 GCA_004026545.1 Mormoops blainvillei
GTCTCTGGAGCCAGGACAGAGAGGACAGCCCCCCGCCGTGTCACCAGCGACACAGCCACCCCCACCCACCCGCAGACCCGCGCCCCCTGAAGGAGGGGGCATGCCCGAGCCGCCACGCTAGAGCCTGGCCAAGCCCCGTGCGTCTGGCGCTTGGAGCCGGTGTCCAACTCGCCGTGGTTACAGTTCACAGCGGGCTGGCGGATGCAGCTTCCCGCTCCAAGATGAAAGACTGGGTGGGGGCGGGGTGGGGGGGCCCGAAAAGCCCACTTTCAGACAAACGGCTGTTGCAAAATGGGGCCCGGGTGAGCAAAGCACAGATGAATCCGAATCATCCCGACTGCGCGTTGGAAAACGTACATGCTTTTCAGATCTCAGAGCCGAGGTTTGGCGGGGGCGGGCTGGGGTTTCAGGCTCCGGATGGAGGGGAGAGGGGTGGCGCGGGCCGACTTGCAGCTGGGAGGGCCGGCGCGGGTCCAGGGGAGGCAGGGGCCCAGGCCGAGGCGGCTCTGCGGCAGCGGACGTTCCAAGCCCGGGCCTTTCGTAAGCCCGGGCGGGGGAGGGGCGCTTCATACGGCTTTATTTAACTCGAACAGAGATAATCAGCTCTGTTTATCCCACACCAAGCGCTCGGGGCCAGAGCCCCTCACATTCCTGACCCGGGTAATTTTAGCAGCAGCCTCTCGGGGACGGAAAACCACACCGGAGACGCTTCCTGGTGAGCAGTTACCGGGAGAATCCAGAAGAGCCCCTCCTGCGCTCAGACAGGGCCCGGCCCCTGCCCCTCCTGGGGCCGGGGGGCGGGGCCGAAAGCGCAGGGGGCGGGGCAGACCCGCTGCCCCGCAGCCGGGGCCTCCAGGTCCTCGTCAGTCCTTAAAAAGTGAAAGAAATCCTGTGCCATCCCCCGCACAGGGCCACTTGGGGCTTACATGGCTTTGTCACCTGGGTGTCTGCCCAGGGCGTTCCCGTGACATCAGCGATGGCTTTTGTCATCAGCTGCCATGTGTCCTTGGGCCAGTGTGCTGCAGCGCCCGGGGGGACATGCTTCCTCTCGTCTCCCCACGGAGGCTAGTTTGCCTCCCGAAGGACGAACGCTGTGTCCGGCCCGGGCTGCGTCCGGTGGTAAAGACACTCGCCGTGAGATCTGTCTTCCAAGCGACTTTAAGGACACGCACAGCCCCGTCGCCGTGGCACTGGGCTGACGTCACCACCCTGCACGAGTGGCCTCACAGAGTGGCCCCCGGGCTCCCGTCCCTGCCCCCGCCCCGCTCCCACGGTCACTGTGCTTCAGTGCGTCCGGCTGCTTGACATCCTCGTGTGGGCGGCGCCACGCAGTGCTGTGCTTCTGGGACTGGCAAGTGTCCCTTAGCACAGTGTCCTCGGGGTTCGGCCGAGCCGTCACACGCAGAAGCGTGTGTTCTGTTACAGGCGCACGCTGCGCCTTTGTCCACCCACCCGTCCGTGGGCGTCCGGCCTGTCTCCGCCTCTCGGCCGTTGTGATGAATGCTGCTTCGCCCGCGGGGGTGCGGGTGGCTCTTCAGGATCCTGATTTCAGTCATTTTGGATAAGTGCCCGGAAGTGGGGTTGCTGGGCCGCGCTTCGCTTCTTCAGGAAGCTGCACCCTGTCTCCCGTGGCGGCTGTGCCGTTTTAAGTCGCCACCAGAAGCGCACGGAGTCCCCATCCCGCCACACCCTCGACAGTTCTTATCTTTTGGGTTTGGGTGGCAGCCTCTCTGACGGGCGGGAGGCGACACCCCGCCCCCTCTGTGGCTTCGATGTGCCTTTCTCCGATGAGGGTCGCCCTTGAGCTCCGGTTCACGCACCTGTTGGGCACCTGGACGTCTTCTTTGGACAAATGCCTATTCAAGCCCTTTGCCCATTTTTAATTAGGTTTTCAAGTTTGTTTTATTTTTTCTCTAGAGTTGCTTGAGTTCCCTGTGTGTCTTGAGTATTGATTTCCTACCAGACACGTGGCCCGCAGACACCCATTCCCACCCACCAGCCCGCCCTCTCGCCGGGCCGAACCTCCTTGGCTCGAGGCAGCCTCCTGCGTCCGCTTGGCTCTGCTGCCCGTGCTCCGGGCGCCGTAGCCAGGAAACCACCGCCGAAGCCCCACGTCTTCTGCTAGGAGTTTCACAGTTTCCAGGCTCCCGTCGAAGTCTTCAGTCCAGTTCGTGTTGACATTTGCGTCTGCCGTCAGACAGGGGCCCAGTATCCCCCAGCACAGCTGGCCGGGGTCACCCAGCCACAAATGTGGTCTCTCAGCACCCGAGATATTTTCGGGAGGTCAAGTCTGTCCCCACTGACGTCAGGGCTGGAGAATTAGCCTCTTGGCCTGGAATCATTCATCAAAGTCTTACTGAACCTCATTCCAACCTTGTCCCTCCTGGGCTCACTTCATGCCTGTGTGGCTGCCAGGGAGTAAGCCCGTCCCTGGGATCAGGTGGCTTTCTTCTGGGTGCCGGGGCCCCCTGCGGGGCGTGGGGCTGCAGCTCCTCTGCTCGGCTCTGCTGCCCTCAGACCCCGCCTGCTGCCTAGAAATGGCGCAGATGCCGTGGTGGTTTTACTTTCGTCTCTCCTCGCACGAAAGCCCCCACACAGCCCCGGGCTTCCTCGTCTTGGAGTTTTTTCCACAGAAATACCAGTTCCGTAAGGATATGTTTTCTCTGATTTACCAACTGAGACAAGTCGATCAGAGGGGATGACCACGTCAGCAGAGTGGAGAGCAGTCCTTGGAACGGGGGTTGGCAGCGGTCGTTCCGGCACACTGGCCGGAGGCTGCTCGGCCCCATTGCCGCTCTCCGGCTGCCACCCCACCCTCCGCCCCCCGCCCAAACACGGGGTGACACCCAACAGAGGGAAAGGCAGTACCCGTTTTTGTCCCAAAGTTGAATCTGGGTTCCTTTGTGCTAACTTTGGAAGCTCAGTGAATGCCTCGCTGAGCACCCCCAAAGCCAGACTGTGAGGACAAAGGACGGTCACGACTCGGTTCTCAAGAAACCTTGGGGTGTCCTGTGTGGCTGATGTGGGTTGAGGTCTGGAACCCTCCGGCTGGGAGCAGGGATCTCACAGTCAGATGCCCGTGGGAGCCCGGGGGTCGCACGCACAGGGAGGCGAGAGAGGGCGGGGCTTCGCTTAATTCTGCTGCCTCTGCGAGCACGTGCACTAAAGACCGTGGCCACCAAGCGAGGACGGCAGGGCCTGGCAGGGACGGTGGTGGCCAAGGATGAAGCTCCCTCCCTAAAGGGAGCAGCCCTCCCCTCCCTGGCCAACTGCTGCCATGGCAACATGTTGCTAGATGCTTCCATTTTTCTAGAGAAGCCAGAAATCTCAGATTTTTATGTCGAATTTTTGAAGGTTGGCAAGGAGAGTAAGCGATGCAGTCAAGAGTCAGGGCACCGCTTGCCCGGCGTGGGAGGCACAGGCAGAACTCTGGGCGCCGGTGGTGCCAGTTACAAAGGGCTCTCTTGGGGGCGATTCCTTGACCCGCGTGCACTTACGTGTGCACTTTTCTGGGTGTGTGTTACACTTCAGTGAGTCCTTCACTGCACTTCAAATTTTAGGGCAGTTTTTAAACATCATCTCGGGCAACACCACATAGATCCAGTAACTCCCACCAAGGCTGCCTTTGTAAGCTTTGACTTAGAGAACTTAGATGGGAAAGAAAATGCTGGCTTTTCTACCATGGATTTGAAGGCAGGGGAGGGAGGTGTGGGCAGATGGGCTGCTGGGCTCCATTTCCGGGGCATCTGCCGCGGCCTGAGCGCACAGAGCGCCCGGGTGCTGCAGCCCTGACCTGCTCACTGGCAACAGTCCGTCTCAGCCCGCATGACCGGACCTCCAGCCCTGCTTCCCCAAGGCCGCTGTGGAAAGCCCGCTCGCAGGTCCCCTCCCGTGGGAAGGAAAACTTCACCCTGCAACCTAAGCTCTGGGGACCACGCAGGTCACGCCAGAGAGTGGGGGAGAGACAAGCTCTGGAGTCGGGCACGCCGGGGCCTAAGCCCTGCCCGTGACACGCACCAGCTGAGGACGTGGCCAAGTCACTGAACCACCCTGAGCTCTTGTTTTCTCCTGGAAGACATGGGAGCAGGTCTTCCACCCCCAGAGCTGTGACAGCCCTCACTGAGAGGCCTGACCGAGCCTCTCAGGCTGACTCCGGGGATGCCGTGAAGGGCAGACCCTGACAGGAGGGCTGGTTGAGGCCTGACACAGTGCCCCTTACCTCGTCCTGCAGGTTGGGCCCCGCCAAACCCAAGCCGGCGAGCGTCGAGCTGGGAGCTCCCACTCCGCCGCCCTCAGCACCCACCCCCACGGGCAGCTTGAAGCAGACATCGGGAGGCCCTGACTTTGTTTACTCTGCTCGGGGTCCCAGCCAACTCTGGAGACCAGCTTCCTCTGCGGTACAAAGCCCCCGCCATGTGACCCCTGCAGGGGGCGTCTGGGAGCCCCCCCAGGCGGTCAGCAGGCCCCCGGACTAGGCCCCAAGGCAGTGAGAGTTGACGTGCTTCCTCGAGACGCTTTGTCTCCTCACCACGCACGGCTCCCAAACTTGCTGGTCAGCTTCTCTTTCCAGCATGTTATCCCACAAACAGCCTCACATGGCCATGTGTTTCAGGTCCACGAGTAAACAACATGCTAATAAAAAGCACATGACTGCCAAGAATTTTCCCCTGCCATTCTGCATTAAAGGAGGAAGGCAACTTTCACTTTGGGGGAAGGGGCTGTGGACAGTTTCAGTGCGGAGGGGAGGGAGTGGGGCATGTTGGTCACAGAGCTGCGTCCTCTCCTGGGCAGTTTCCTGGGGGCTGGAGGATGGGAACTGGCTGCAGAGGAGACTCAAGGGACAGGGAAGACATGGCTGGTCCTGCCCTTGGTTGCAGACGGGAGGAGCTGACTGCCCCCAGGACACAAGTGTGTGCTTTGGGCTCAAGCAAGCCTGCTGCCGGGCCCCCACCCCCGCCCTTCCCCACGGGACACGCCTACATGCGCACTGGCCTCAGTTTCTCCTCCCGTGACATGCACCGGGGGGTTTACCTGCCCCGCCGAGCTCTTCTACAAAGGCCCCAATGTCGCACATGGAACGTGCCACCTCAGCGGCCACTGCCTTACCTGATGCCCGGCGAGTGCGCGTTCCCGCCTTCCTGGTCAGCAGGACAGAGGCTGCTGACCCCCGGCCCGGAGCCCCGGCCACCCTTCTATTGCTGGGCAGCCCCTCCCCCCGGTTCTATATTCAGGGGTCGCGCCCCGAATCACCCAGCCCTCACGTTCATTCACTCGCTCCCACTCAGCCCCCGTGGCTGCTAAGCCCCACGCTCACCTCGCGTTTCCCCCCTCCAGGCCCCGCGTCCCCTGACACGGTCGGGAGGGGGGTCACAGCCCCAGGGTTTGCGTTGGAGCTTCGTACCCGCCGGCCGTGGGGACGTACACACGACACTTAGCCCTGCTCAGTCTCAGTTTCCCCATCTGTAAAATGGGGGGTGACGAGCACGCCGTGAGCCCCGCCCTCAGGGCCTGTCATGTGGGGACGTGTGACCCGTTCGCCGTGGGCCTGGCCCCGTCTGTGGGTGGGGGCTGGCACCCCAGGGAAGGCCGTCGAGTTTTGAGACGCCCCAGATCCATGCGGCAAGGGCCCCACAACGCAGACTGAAAGGCGTTCTCGCCACTAAAAAGTCGCAGCCTCGGCTGACCCCCAGCCCGCAGTCTTCGTGTGGCACACCCTGCCTGGAGCCGAGGGCGGTGCTGAGCAGGTGAGGAGGCAGGGGCTGCCCGGGCCGGGCCTGGCCGCAGCGGTGTCCTGCCCAAGGCCCAGACAACAGTGCCGGTGGAAGCCCCTCTCCCGTTCCTTGCGCCCCTGGGCAAAGGCTTCCGGTCTCTACAAACCCCAGGTTGGTTCTCTCCCCAAATGGCAGGACACCAGGTGTGTGGGAGTCGCTGGTGGGAGCAGGCGGGAGGGCCCAGACCCAGGACAGAGCCTGGCACTGGCCTGTGGCAGAGAGAGGGCTGACAGCTGGGTGACAAGGTAGGTGGCCGTGGCTTTTCCTCTGCACAAGTTCTACGCATTCGCGCGTTCACGTGATGCAGGTTAGCGTCCACTCTGCTCACTGTCATCCACCTGCCCGTCTGCTGACCAGCGCGGGGCCTGTGGTCATTGTCCTACAATTATCTGTGCTCTGTTTCCTAGAGAAATGCAGAACCTGGGGGCCGGCAGCCTCGGGGTCCCTGCCAAAGGCAAGGAGGGGACGCGTCCCCGTGTTCCTGGCCCGGAGCAGAGAGACGTCGTCACGTAAGGATGCACAGTGACCAGATTGGCACTGTGCCCGTTTGGCTTCGGGCTCAGGACTCGCCGTCGGATTATTGCCGCTGCCTGCTCTGTGACGGTCACTGGGCTGTGACAGGGGACCGTGCCAGGCGGGGTCCCGTCCCCGATTTGCTCTGCTCACTGGGGGACCTCAGGCAGCTCACACACCATCTCCAAGCACAGCCTCAGCTTCTTCATCCGCAGAACAGGGGCCACGAGTCCAGCACTGTAAGGGTCAGGTCGGGGCTGGGCGGGGAGGCTCCCGGCGTGGCCCCGGGAGCGCGGGGGGCCTTCAGAGGACAGCGAGTGACCGCTGCCTTCCCCAGAGACAGTGTTCTTGGGACACGGCCATGCCCTGTGGTCCGGTCCGGGCTGCTCTTGCCCCTCAGCAGTGGCCCCAGGGGCAGACGTGTGGCTCTCCGGCTGTCCACGGGGGACCAGTGCAGCCCTGCTCTGGACGCCGGGACACACACTCCTGTCACCAAAGGCTCTGTGTCCCACAGCGACTTGCACATACAGGCCGTCCCTGAGTAGTGATTGACTTGAGTTACATGTGTGCACACACACACACATATATGAGCACACACACCCCCTCTAGATTCCCTGCAGTTCCGCTGATGCGCCCGAGAGCCCCACCCTCAGTCACACACTCGCTGTTCTCAGGCCCCTTCAGCCCCTTCGTCTGCTCATCTGACAGATGTGACAGGTCTGCAGCCACCGAGTGGCCTTTGTCCTCGGCAGGACCCAGCGTCTGTGGGTGGGGACCCTGCTGGCCAGCTGGCGCCAGAGCATCCTGTCCAAACTCACTTGCCCCCAAGATGTCAAGCCTCGGAAGGGGTCCCTGACCCCTCCTAACTGTCCCCGAACAGGAATTGCAAATATGGGCCAGTCTGGGGTCGGGTGTGGCCCTCAGTCCCGCAGGGAGGACAGGACTCCCTACACAGTGTCCACATGCCTCACCGCCTGCCCCCGTCGTGTCCCGTCCCCCTGGTCCTGCCCCTCCAGGCCAGACACGCCCCCCTGCTGTTCCTCCCCGCCCCCCTTGTCTCCTGCTCCAGCTGCTCCTGCGGCGTGGGGTGGGGGGCGCCCTCACATGAGGCTTCATGCCCAGAGCCCAGTCCTCCATGGACTTTCCTCCCTGGCCCCTCACGGCTTCATTTCTCGCAGCATTCAGGACGCTGCCTGCGTCCACCACATGTCCACTGCGCTCCTGGCCCGCCACCTGTCCCCGCACACGTCCACTTTGGACCATGCAGAGCCTCATCCGTTGAGAGATGCCACTCAAGCCAAGAACGTGTGTGTTTATTTACCAAGCACGCACAGCGCTTGTCCTGTGCCTGGCTCTACCCTAGCCGCCATAGCAAACTCGATAAGTTTCTGTGCGCGGACTGACAAAGGGCGGCCGTGAGGCTGCGGCGGCGTCACACCAAGCCCCTCGCTCTGGCGCACTCCTGCGGTGTAGACTCAGGCAGGACCCCGAGCCCCTCTGAGCCCAGGATCCCCCTGGAGAGTGGGAGTGGGGGTTCCCGTCCCCATGTCTGGTGGGACGACCGCCTATGACGTTGTCCAGCAGGTCTCCTGGCCGTCGGCTGCACAGGGAGCCGTGGGCTGGTGGTCGTCCTTCAGTGGTGAGGGTCCCAGGCCACCCACAGCGTCGTTTTGTTTCCGTGGTGACCTTTCTCTCCTTGACGAGCAAAGGGGGTGCCTTGGGACCGCCCCTAAGATGCCCGTTCTTCAAGCCAAGTTAAGGAAGGAATTGGGACATCTTCTTGGGCAAATTTATCTTGAGATTAGATGGAAAGTATCTCAAAATATTCGTTTCTAGGGTCTTTTCTCAGGGCGGGGTGGGAAGGGCAGGTTTACGGTGGCACTGTGACTTCCTCGGGCTGAATGAAGCTCCTGCAGGGACCACGCCCTGCACGCCTGTTTCCATGAGAACGGCCGAGAGCCGGAGCGGCCAGCCCCACGCGGGCAGGAGGCTGTGACGGCGTCGGGGGAGTGCCGGCTCCGTGCTCCGCGGCCGACTCAGAGCCCACCGACTCGCGGGCCTGAGCCCGCCCCCTCTGCCCGGCCCCAGAAGACCGCCGTCTGGCCGCTGCTTCCCCGAGTTGGGCCCTCGAGACCCCTCAGGTGACCAGAGCAGAAGCAGTCCGTCTGTAGGTGGCTGACCCCACGTCCGTCCCCCTGGTCTCCGACAGCAGGATTTTCTTTTTTAAGGGTGAACAATATTCCGCAGCAAGTGTGGTGTCCGCTCTTTATACTTCAGTGAAAATATGAGAACAGACGCATGAAATGTAACAATGTATTTATTGGTATTCAACAACCATGCGCTGCATTTACTGAGTAAAACCTGGGCGCCCAGCTGAGGACACCTGACAACTGGATGACGTGACCGCACAGGTCACACTCGGCCACGGTGGCGGGCGTGTTCACAACACGACACACGCGGGCCCTCTTGTGATGCCCGAGGGTCGCTGGTCCCTGTCTTTCAAGGGCCGAGGGCCAGGCGTGGGTGTCGACGACACTTCCGCCACACCCGGAGGCGGTCTCTAACGTTACCCGCCTTGACCCGGGAGAAAGCGAAGGGAGAAGGGCCGCTTCGTCCCCAGTTGTCCAAAACCACAGTCAGCGAGGGACCGGGGCGGGGGCTGCGCCGGCAACCATCACAAGTTCGGGAGTAAGGGGCCGACTCTGTAGCCGATGGGCCCTCTGAGCTCACGGTCCGTTCAGGATTTGTTTTCTCACCTGCACAGATGGCATCTCCCCAGTAAGTCCGCTGGCGGAATTAAATGAGGCGGTAAACAGAGAGCCACCGGCCAGGGCGACGCCCACGCTGGGCAGCGAGCGTCCGGTCTCCCTCCTCCCCGCGCTTCGGCCCCTTGGGGTCCAGGCGTCCGGGGCGGATGAGCCGACGTGCACGCCAGGCCGCTACGGCCGCAGCAGCTGCAGCGACGCCCCCGCTGGTGCCAGGCGCTGTGGGCTGCCCCGCTGCACCCCCGCGGTAACCCCGAAGGTGGGCCCCGTCCGTGTCCCTGGGGTTCTGCGAAGGACACAGGACTCCCCCCCCCTCTGCCGTCTAGTTCCAGAGCCGCCCGGGGCCTCCGCCAGCGGACGTGCCGCCGTAGCTCGGCGCCGCCGCCGGATCCAAAGTCCCAGGCGCCTTGCCGTCCAAATAATGAGATGACATCGGCGCGTTTATTTTCTAATCGGATGGGCTTTCCTGCGTCCCCGAGAGCCCCATGGGGCCGGCGGTCTCGCACCAGCGCCTCGCTAGCATCGGCCGGCGCCCTGACAGGGCTCGCCTTGCCCTTCTCAGGACCTGCCGGGCTTCGCCCCGCCCCGCTCGGCGGCCCTGCGCAGCCGCGTCCGCAAAGGCCCTGGGAGGAGGCCAGCGCGCTGGCCGCGCTGCCCGGATTCGCGACGCAGCTCCCAGAGCAGCTTCGGAAGGAAGGGCCGGAGGCCGCCTCTCCCGCTGCGCCTCGGCACGTCCCTTCCGTTATCCGAAAAGCGCGTCCGGGCTCTCGGCGACTCGGCCCAACTAAATAAAGCGCGCAGCCCACCCTGGAGAAAACACCTGCCGTCCCGCGCAGAGTTAGCTACCAAAGGAGGGTCACGGCCGGCCGGAGGGGGAGAGCCCTCCCCTCTCAAAGCTGGGACCTCCGCCGGGGCGGGAGCTCGGGCTGCCAGCTCGGAGGCTGCTTTGCAAACGCCTGGGTCCCCTCTCGCACCATGAAGCGCTGGGTCGGCCAAAACGTTCATTTGGTTTTTCTCCACGCAATGGCTCTCATAATACTCAGCTGTCTAACTTCATTTGAAAAAATTTCATTAGATTTTATTGTGACAGCTGTCATATCAGCGTGCATTTGGAAAAAAGGAACTTACCAAATTGGCGAATTTTTGTGCAGCCACTGAAGATGGAAGAAAGTACACAACAATATTTTATGCTTTATTGTTTCAAGAATGGTAAAAATGCAACAGAAATGCAAAAGAAGATGTGTGCAGTGTACAGAGAAGGTGCTGTGACTGACCGAACGTGTCAAAAGTGATTTGCCCAGTTTCTTGATACTGTTGACATTTTGGCCAAATAATCCTTTTGCTGTGGGGCTGTCTTGCGCACTGGAAGATGAGTGGCTACGCCCCGGCCTCTGCCCACTAGAAGCCAATAGCGGCAGATAGCCGGCATACTCAAAATGCCCAAATCAATAAAGTTATTGGTGAAAATGAAAAATGTGCCCTTTATTTTATGGTAGAAGCTAAGCGGACTTTTTGGCCAACCCAATATTTTCAAACTTCCAATGAGTGTGGTTTGTGGATTGTAATTTCTCCACAGCTACCGTGCCAGGGCAGGTTTGGACAGAAATATGCAAACAATAATGCATGACAGGGCACCCCACGGCGGGTGGTAAAACCCTGTCCCCTGTGTGCTGTGCAGTGGGGCGCCAATGGCCTTCTGCCCACAGCCACCTGTGCGCAGTTCCAGCCGGTCATCCGCGACTCACTGGATGCTGATCAGATGCTGTCTGTCCCAAAGCCATTTCATTAGAACGTTGGCTTGTGAATTTCATTAAGTTTTACAGCCCGACACATGTGTGTTTATACCAAGGGCTATTTCCTCTTGTGGGATGACATTTGTTTTTATAAAACAAAAATTAAATCAAAATCTAAGCTTACGAAGGTTTTTAAAAATGTGTGTGAAAAGCCATAGGCAGAAAATACATGGTCAGCATAAACCAACCCGGTCCGTCGAGCCGTGTGAGGGGCTGTTTCTGGCGTTACTCGAAGGGCCAGGTGGAACTCCCTCTGAGGTGCCGTGGAGTCCGCTCTGTTAGCGGGGACGGCGGGTGTTTGACACAGGCCAACGCTCACACACCCGGGGGAAGAATATGAAATTTCACCAAGGTCACACCAAGGGGGCCTTCCTGTCTTCGTCACAGAAATGGTGGCTGCAAGTCGCAGTCCACAGAGGGTGGTGGGCGCTGGGGCCACGCCACTGGGGTTTGCTGCTTCTCAGCACGACGTGGGCTCGGGGGTGTGGGGCAAACTCACCAGCAAGCATTGTGTCCGCCTCTGTGTGCCACGGTCCCGAACCGTCAGGCCCCAACCTTTCCCCTGCCATGGAGAACAACGGCATTTCTGTCGGCAAACCAGTTAGCCCTGGTGCCAGGCGTTTTCCGGAACAGTCAGGAGGGCGGCTTCAGCACAGAGTGGTCACAGAGACACGGGGACCCAGGGGCACGGCCAGGCTCCCGCTAGGTTTTCTGCGGCCACTAAAATGTGAATCTTGTATGTTTTCACGTTACAGAATATTTTCTTTGGTTTGTGGCAATTGTTTAAAATTTTAAAAATGATCCCTAGTGCACAGGCTGAACAAAACCCGGCGGGGGCCCAGCAGGCCGGACTCACCAGAAGCAGAGCCGAGCCACCGACCCAGGTCCCGGTGGGCTCCCGCCAGTTTAAAAGAACCCTCAAACCAGCTGCTGAGAAGACACGATTCCATCCGTGTTGCACATATAAACTACCAACGAAACGCATATTTGTCTAAAGACAGAAACGTTCCTGTGCGATTCGTCCTTCTCCCGTGGAGCACGCCCTCGGCCCACGGGGAGGCCAGCCCTGGCCGCGAGAGCAGGGGTGTTTCCACGAAGAGCGGAAGTGCCAGCCACAGGCCGGCTCTGAGGCTGGGCCGGTCTTCGGGAGCACTGCCCGGTGCACACTGGTCTGGCTGCCGAAGTTCCCATGGCGCAGGGACGCCGCTGTGCAAACTCGCTGAGCCGGCAGAACCCGGGGCTTGGCAGGGAGCAGGGCGTCCCCGAGGCCTTGGCACAAACACAGGCAGCTCTACCTCCCAGGGCCCCGTTTTCTTAAGGAGCCCCCACCGTTGCCTCTGAGATATAACAGCACAGCAGCCAGGGTGACGCCACAGTTCCCGCGACTGCATGGAAGCCAGGACGGGGCGGGGCGGTCGAGCTCCAAAGCAGATTCCAACCGTTCGAATTCACTGGGAGCGGCCAGGGAAGCCGAGGTCAGAGGTCCTTGCCTTTCAGTAAATAGTCAGGGGTAACACTTGCTAGTTTCAGTTAACAGCTTTCTTCCCGCAGCCGATGCCAGGTGCTGGAGTCCCACGTGGATTATCTCATTTGTTCGCCCAGGGGCCTGATCTATATCCTAGATACTGTCCCTGTCACTGTTTCGCAGGAAAACTGTGACCGGTGACGAGCCTGTTCCATCCCCACAGAAAGTGGCAGAGGCTGCACTGAGGCCGTGGCCGACAGCAAGTCCAGGCCCGACCCTTTGAAACGCCCCCTCCTCCCTGTGCGTGGAAGCCTCCTCACTTCCCTTTCCGCACACACCTTGAGAAAACCCCACGACTCCCTCGGACCAGGTGCACTGATACCACACATGTGCAGAAAGGCTTTCTGTTGTTTTGGCCAAGCTACTTTTTTAAATGGCCTTGTTAGCCACTAAACATCTGTGCTCCCAAATGGTTGGGAAGAAACCATCTCACGCGCTGTAGCCCCTCACGTTGTAGCTACTACAAAAGAGCTAGAGAAACTTAAGGGCTGTCATTGTGAAATGCATTAATATTGGGTAGTTCCAGAGTCCCGGCTGCAGGAATTAAAACTGTCACTGCCCAAGTCTGGCAGAACGTGTGTCTACAAAGCCAAGAGCGCAAAATTGTAATTTTCCTGAAAAAAACTATTGGAAAGTATATACTATATTCTGTCCTTTCTGAACTCTGTAAGCTCTAAATGTCTTGAAAACTTTTGGCTTTTAGAATCTATTGTTAAAATATGCATCTCGTTCTTCCAGATAGACTTTTATGGGCACGAAGTTCTACTTTCTCCACAGAAACGTGTGGAAATTTTCTTCCAGGCCAGATTCCACGAACCCTTCGCATGTCTTCACGTTAGAGCCGTTTGTAACTCAGCCAAAAACAAGAGTGTGACGGCAGCGGCGAGACTGGAGAGCCAGCGCGGGCCCGGGACCGAGGCCCACAGTCACCTTGGGGGAGAGGGGGTGAAGGACGCAGCTGACTTTCCCCGGCGCCCGGGGATCTGTCACCTTCTGCGTCACGGTCCCCGGACCACTCCCACCCCCTGCCCCTCACGGTCCTCACTACAGGGGTGCCCCACCCCCAGGCGACCTCTTCAATTCCACTCCCCAAATACGCTTGCTCATCTTGTATGGGGACAAGCCGTGCAGTGCCCATCTCGGTCCCGAGCCTCCCAGCGCTTTCTTGGTGACAGAGAAGGCTGGCCTTGGTGCTGGCGGCTGCGACCGAGGCACCTTGTCAGCCCAAGACGTGCTACGGAGACTCCACGGGGGGCGGGGGGGAATCGTTCCTCTGTGGAAGGACGAGGGACGAGTCCTCAGGAGACTGTGGCTTAACCTGTAACGCAAAGCAGGGTTTCAACCTGCGGGAAAACATGTGGAGGAAGAGGAAGAAGGGTCAGGCTGCAGGCAGGGGCTGAGGCCCAGCGGGAGAGATTCGCGAGCTGGAAGTGCCGGGTCCCCTGTGTGTCCGATGGCCCGTCGGGCTTGCACATCCGTGATACGGTCCAGGGACCTCAATACCGGGCCCCTCGGGTACGCCTGAGTGCAGCCCAGGGTCCCTCCCCGCAGAACGGAGCCCGCCCAGCATCCACGCTGCATCCTCTCAGGCCGTCCACCTCAGCAAAGTATCGCTTTTCAGATGGGACGCAGAGGCTCAGATAACAAAGCTCTCCCGGGTGAGTCACGCTGTCCTTGGCAGCCAGAGGCATTTCCCTTCCACTCGCCCCGCGTCCCATGTGGAAACACGGCCTCATGCCTCCCTCGCCAGCCCCTCCCGCTCACCTGAGGGCCAGCTGCCCGGGCCTCTCGCTCCGACTCAGCCCCTACCTCCCGTAAACACAGCGGTTGGGCCGTCTTCTGTGAGCCACTCGGGAGCTGAGCACAGAATGTGACGGCCAGGCCACTTCCATTTTCAGCTTTTCTCAGCTTCCCAGCTTAGAAACAAAAGGCGGCGAGGCCGGCAAACCCCAAGCAAACAGTAGGCGCTCATCGATGCTCACTGCCGTTACTGCCTTTCACTTGCCCACCTTGTCTTGGTAAACCCTAGCTTCAAGGCATCCTCCGCTTTCCCTAACGACCGTTCTCCTTTGTGAGTTCTCCTCCCGCTACCTCCCTTCAGTCCGACCGGACATTCTGCACCATCTCTCCCGTTTCAGAAAGTTCTGGGCCTCTGAACCAACTGCCTCTGAAGAGGAAGCCCTCAGCGGACCCCAGAATGGGCTCGGCCACGAAATGTGGCCCCTGCGTCCTTCATGGAAACCGTGGCTGAGGTTTCAAACTACAAACAACTCTCCGGTCACTTCTAGAACCGCGGGGGTGTTCGCGTTTAAAAGAACGACTGCTCACAACTAGCAGCTCTTCCAAAGATTCCTCTGTGGCGTTCAGTCGAGTCCTCCCGTGCCCACGTGGCGTGAGCTCTTCAAATGCGGAAGAAGCCGCTGCCGCCAGCCCTGGGCCGCCCCTCCCCAGGGACCGGCTGCCAGCAGCCCCCGGGCCCTAGACTCTGACCGCAGGCGCCGAGGCCGAGAACGGGGTCTCTGAGACAGAAGGCCCGTCTGCAGCAGAGGAAGTGTGGATTCCGGGTGGTATGGACGTAGTCACGTTGCTTTGAATGACGTACAGTAAAAAATTAATGAAACCACCTAAGTGTTGACAAGTTGCAATTGGTAATTAGCATGCTAATTGATCTTAAACTGAGGTCTCAAAATTGCCCAACATTTGAGGTAATTTTGTAGTTAAAGTGGTTTTTCTACTTTTGACTGACAAATCCTTTTGTAAGAAACCAAGTCCTCGTTCAAATTAAGGAGATATAAAAACGAGAAATAAATGCATTTTCTTTCTTATTAGAAATAATGTTGTGAACAAATTTGAAAATCAACACATATTTAAGGAAATCATCTTTACTTTCTCTTTTCTTTAATGTTTTATCAACATATTAATGTACTTACTTTCTCTTTAGTTCATGAATTTGCATAACTGAGTTTATGTTTATAATTGCTCATATAACATTTCCCATTTAATTATATCTATTTGAAAAACTTCATTTTCCTAGGTATATAATATTTTAAATGCTTATGTCTAATCGCTCTTACCGTGGGTGACGCTATGATAAGTATATTTGTGCGTGAGTAGTTAGCTACACTCTTACATCTCTGAGTTTCTTAGGAGTGAAATTATTCGGCCACAAGTACATCTTTTTTAACTTTTTGTTGTGACCAAGTTTAAACTTACAGATGAGTTGGAATGATGGTAAAAAACTTCCCACGTAGACTTTCACCCCGATTTCCCAAATTTTAACGTGTGAGTGCACTGCTCCGTGGCTCCTCCTTTGTCCATGCGAGAGCACCCCCAACACGGTACACCTTTGCCCCCACACCCTGCAGCGTCTCTTCCCTAAAATTAAGGAATTTCTCCTATCTAACCACATGGAATAGTCAAGATAAAAAAAACAACAACAACAACATTGATAGTATATACTTTCTGATCTACAGAATTTACAGAGACCCCTCCAGTTGTCCCAGTCGTGACCTTCACAGCGAAGAAAGCCCTGTCGATCCCGTTGCCACGTGGTTTTCTGTCGTCAGAACTAGCCTCCACTGTCCCTGTCTGCACGGCATTAAATCTTTAAGGAACAAAGGCCGGTCCCACTGTAAAACGTCCTCACTGTGAGTTTCTCGGAATTTCCTTGCACGTAGCTTCAGGATGTTTGTGGTACAGGACAACCGGGAGGGGATACTCGCGTCCAGTGCGCCGTGCCATCAGACCCCTGGCGGGGACCTGTACCGTCACCGGTGATGTCAGCGTGGCAGCTGCCATGTTTCCCCACGGCAAAGACACCTGTATTCCTCTGTAATGACAGTCGTCTCTCCGTATCTACGGGGGCGGGGGGGGGTGGCAGGACCCCTGAGGACACCGACGCCCGATGCTGATGGCCCCGTGGGAGCAGCTGTGGTGTGTGCCTGGGATCAGCGCCGGCTCAGCGGGGGGCCTGCCCTCGCTGCGTGCCCTGGACTCAGTGCGTGCTCGGTGCGGGAAAGTCCAAGCTCTGCTTTTTGGAACTCTCTGAGATTTTTAAAAAATATTTTCCATCCTCAGTTGAATCCACAAGCGAGAAGCCCTGGATACGGAGGGGCAGCTGTAAACATGTTCTGTGGAACTGTAAATACCCTACACCCCTCAAACTGGCTTCAGGGCGCAGGGGCGGGCGGGCGGCTGCGGCTGGAGCTGGCCGTCTCCGTGACGGTTGCCGGGGGGACTCTGATAGCGCCATTTCTTCTGCATTTTTAGGCTTCTCCTCCTGTGAGGAGGACGCTTCCTTTTCCTTCACCGTTCAACTCAGTCACAGCCACGCAGACTCAGCTTCCTTCTTCAGGTAGCGGGTCATGACCGCCCACCGCTCTCACTGCCCTCAGTGGCCCTCAGTGGCCCTCAGTGGCCCCGTGGGCAGCAGGGGCTCCGGGAAGTTGGCTCCTGGGCCCTTTGGGTGTGTCCCCAGCGTTCTCTGAGCACCTCCTCCCTTCTGGCACAACACGGAGTTCTAGGCCCGTCTTGTTTCTTGTTTTTGTTTTGCCTCTTCCCTGGAATCAGCTATTTATTTCTTCAAGGGGCCTTAGGGATTTTTAGGAGAAAATGGTATTTTGAAACCACAGTAGGCTTGCGTGTGGCTACCAAGGCTTCTAGGCGCCTCAGCCTACAGAGCGGGAAAATCCGAACGCGCACACGGCCCCGCCCGGGGTGAACCCGCCCCGCCTCCCCCCGCCTCTGCTCACAGCCGTGTCTGTCCGTGTCCGTAGCTACACGCGTGGCCAATGAGCGGGCCAGGGCCTCCACGCGGGACCACTTCCAGCGGCAGTTCAACGGAAGAGGACGGGCCTAACCTCCGCACTTTCCTGCTCCGACCACCTGAGCCGCAGCGGCCGCGCTCCGCTGTTTACCTCCTTGCTCAGCCCCGGGTCCCCTGGAAAGCACTTTCAGAATCGCTAGCCCGCAGCTCTGGAGGGAAGCGGGAGTCTTAGGAGGCGGTGGTAAGTGTGTGTGAATAATTTCTTCGTATTCACCCTGAGGGTTGAGAGTCCAAATGCAATGTCCAAAAAATACACTTCTGAGGGTTCTCAGCCTATAGGTCAGATTTTCTGCTGCCATCAACAGTGACTAGGAGTAAATGATTGATAGCTGCTTACCCGGCATTGAATGTGGTTATTAAAAAAACATGGTTATTAATTGGGTCATGAGAAAATGTTACTATAATTAAGTTTGTTTTGTTTTGTTCTTTTTCCGAATGCAAGTTTTTACTGGAGGAAAATCATTCTGAAGCCGCAGATGCTTTCTGTGAACCGGCACAAACTGGCAGAGCTGGTCTAACACCAGAGCCTCGGGGCTGTGCCCAGCACCGGGGCGACCACGCGGTGGGAGGGGAGCCTCCGACGGGGGTGCTGACCTGACACAAGGCCACGGGGCCTACGCAGCCGTCACGTCAGGCGCCGTCCTTGCCTTCTGCCCCACGCCAGACTCCCGGCCGCAGGCTTCATTTTGGGTGACTTTTATGTCGCTTGCCTTGAAAAGTCATCTTAACCTGAAACCACTGAATTCGAATGTGGGTTTGGAAGCAAAGCCACCTGCACTGTGATTTGCTCCCTACTGCGGCCCCCCTGGGTGTGAGAAAACCAATGTCATTCAAAGTACTGTGGATCTGACACTGACAAGAAGTATGAAATAAAACCGCAGCTGGACGAGAACGCGCTTAAGCATCCAAGCAGGCGGGATTCGTCCTAAGCGAAACGCACTCCCCGAACTTAGGCCCTGGGTCTCCCACACAGAACCACCAGGCCTGTAAATGCCGCCCGCCTGGGTCTCCTTAATTCACTTATATGTATGCAGACTGCCCATCAATACAGCTTCCTGGCTTTTCCAACCCCAACACAGTCCCTACAATCCACCAAACCAGCCCCAAACTGAAACGATTCCCCGTACACTTTAAAGCAGTTAATTCTAGAGTGGGTGAATTATATTTCAATTAAAACCCCAAACTACTCCCTAAAGCCATTTCAAAGATAAGCACCGACCTTCCCAGGGGTGGGGGGTTATAAGCCCAGCGCTGCGGGGCGGGTCTCTTCAGATTCCTGTTTAACACGGGGAAGCGGAGGCTCAAAGAGGGAAAAAGCCCTGAACTAAGCAGCTAGTAAGAGGAAGAGCCACAGCTCACACCCCACTCGTGTCCTTCCCGAGCCAGCCTTTGACCGACACGCCCTGATTTCAGTGTGCAGCCAGCAGTTACGGCGGGGTCCCCCAACAGTGGCGCACGCAGGTGCTGTGGCTAATGCACGTGCGCAGCCGCGTCGGCTGATGGTGGGGGGATTTGTGATTGTGCGCGTTTTCTCCCAGAGATTAACTCTTCATCCAACAGATCAATTGTTTCAACCAGTAACTTCAGTGACATGGAGTCACGGTCCCTGAAATGAGGGTTAGAATATGAAACTGTAGCAGGTACTGAGTTGCCCAAAAGTACAAGCAAAGGGAGTTCGGGGCTGTGGACACGTAACAGACAGTGGCGGCCTCGCGTGGTGTAGAGCAGAGCTCCTGCAGAGTCCGCGTGCACGCAGTCCCTGGGGACGTGTGGATCCGACGTGGTGGACCTGGGGTGGGCCTGAGGCTGCAGGTCCCACATGCTCCCAGGCCATGCAGGCGCCGCTGTCCACGGTCCACACTCAGAAGCGGGGTCCGGACTCCGGTTGGCCCGGCTGCCCTGTCACAAGGATTATCCAAAGCTGCTGTGGGAAATGCCGATCCCCAGGAACCGCCCCATCCTCCAGATGGAAACCTCTAGGAGAGAGGCCAAGGACTGTAAATGTCACCAGGCTGCCAGAGGGACTCGAATCACCAGCCAGGTTGGAATCGCTGGTCCTCGTGACCCTCAAAGTCCAGCCCTGGGCCCTCTGGTAAACGGAGGAGGGTACGGGGAGGACTATCAGTGTTTGAAATCCGAGTCTTGGCCTGTTTCCATGTTCTGTCCTAGCTGATCTGGGCCATGTATGCTTCGTGACTTAGGGGACCTCGTACGTGACGAACGGCGTGCGTGTCCGGCGGTCTCAGTAACAGGAGCTCTGTCTGTCTCGGCCCCAGCTATAAAATTTCACCAGGACGTGGGTGAAAGGTGAAAGGCTCCGGATCTAGGCAGGTTTTGTGGTGGCGTGTGTGTGTGGCGAGGGTTTTGTTTGTACGGGACGTTAGTTGCTCAGTTGTGCAAGTGGCGGGGAGTGGGGGAAGACAAAGAACAAGAGGAAAAGAGAGCTGTAAGACTTGAAAGTGATAAACTTTAGTGGTATTTAACACAGACAAAATGTCGTCATCAGTGACCGTCGGTTCTGTTTTGAGATGAGCCCGGCTTTCATGGTTTAATTAACATAATGTAAATATTCATTGTGTAATTAGCAAACAGATACACACTCACACACACACACCCACCTTACGGCTGCACATGCTGTTCTTTAGGGGCGAGGTCGTGAGTAGGGCTCCCCTGAAGCCTCTAGCCTCTAGACCACGTCCCATCTCCGCCACCCCCGTCACTGTAAAAGTGAGGCTTTGACATTAATAAAATGTTCCGTGTTACACACTGAGTTATACATATACCAGTAAGTGCTTTCGTCGGCTTCCGAGACCAGGGAGAAGCCCTCTCTGGTATGCGAGTTCAGAGGAGCGGACCCCATGGCAGACGCAAGCAGTTGTCGGGGAGAGGCAGATTTATGAAAATGGGCAGCCTGGCTTTGTCTGACAAAACAAAGTGTCTTTCTTTCCCAGTTTGTTCTCGGCCTGTGTAACAGAGACCAATTTTTTTGCTTCTTGGGGCGGGGGCGGGGGAGGATGTGAATTTTTTAATTAAGCCTCGTTCCCCAGCCCGCGCGAGGAAACATCTGTGGGGTCTGCACCTCCTCTGAGACCCAGGGACGGCGTCGTGCACTCAAGCTCAGGGCGAACTGAAGGCTAAAAGCCGGTGAGCGGGGGCAGGAGGAGTCGCAGGTTCAGGTTATACATTTAAATTGATGATCAGTAAACGGGCTATTTATACACAAAGCCAGACGGCTGGATGTGGTTAGAGAGCATTTATAAAAAATAAGTCAAATGAATAAAATTTAAATTCTTTTTTTTTTTTAAAGGAGAAATGTAGGAAAATGTTAAAGAACACAAACACGCTTTTTTTCTATTTTGGTCTCAGGCAGGCAGCATGACGAATTTTTCCATTTCCATAAGTTGCGCTGGTACGTGTGCTGCACTTACCTAGGCTTCCTCTTAACATTTGCTAAAAATAATCAAGGCCTGTCATCCCCAGGGACGTGTCACGTGCTCCTCCAATTACCCTGTTTTCAGCTTCAGGGCAGCAGGCGCTGCTAACACGGTAAACAAGCAGCTGAGATAACACTGCACATTTAAAACGTCGTGCCGTTCAGCAAAGAGACAAAGAGACCACGGTGGGCCTTTCCTCCACCCTCCACGTCTGCAGACCAGCCGGGCTTCCCCCTCGCGGCGCGGACTGAACAGCGTCCAGACGTCTGCGAGGCGCACACTGTGCGTCACATCTGACTTTCACTCCCGAGGCCTGCGAACCAAACCTCGAAACCGCCACGCAGCCTACAGGCCTGCGAGGGGTCCCCGCCCCCAAACATGGGAAGTTTCCAAAAGCATTTGTTCCCAATTTTCACCGCTTGGGCGAGAGGCTCCCTGACTCCGGCGCTCGGCTGGCCCCGCGGCGGCCCCGCGGGCAGACGGCGCCTTCCCCCGGGCCCGTCTTCGCTCCCTCTGGCCCGAGCAAAGGACGTGCACTTCTTCATCTGCCCGAGTGATGTAATCGCTTCACTACTAAATAAAGAAAACGTGAATCGAACGTTTATTAGGTCAGAGACGTTGCAGAGCGCGGGGCGCGGGGGTCACGGGGGACAGGCGGCGGTATGCGCCTGAGCCCGAGTCCGGAGTCGGGTTGAGGCAGCGGCTGCAACGGGCACGCAATCAGAGGCGCCGACGACTCTGGAAAAGAACAGGAAACAAAAGGCGTATTCAGGACTCTCCTCGAAGGACGGCCTGTAGGAGGGATCAGCGAGGGGGTCAGCGGGACGCAGGGCGTGAGGAGCCTGACCAGTGACCGACGTGCGGTTTGGCTGCAACGCCACCAGCTCACACCCGTGGCTGTGGCACGACTCTGGCCCCTGTCGTGTCCCGGTCCACATGCGAAATATGTAGCCACCGAGGTCGCAGGAGACTGGACTGCAGATGCAAGAGAGAGAGAGTGGGGAGGGTCCTCCCGGAGGAGGCGGAGGAGGGGTCCGAGCAAGACAAGGGGGGGCGGCGCTGCCGGGCTTGGCGCGCACAGGTGGGCGGCCGCAGCACGTACAGAAGGCAGCGAGCCTGCCACCGGCACCTAGGAAGCGACTTAAACTAACCTCTTAGAATTATACAAACTGCCCCTGCAGTACAAAGTAGACCCAAAATAGAGAGGAGGGGAAGGAAGGCCACCAACTGCCCGTGGCTTCTGGCACCTCCTGCTCACCGCTGTCAATGCCGGGTTCGCTTTTTGGGACATTTTTCTTTGCAGATGTGCCCCCCAACATAATGTTATATTGTCCATATTGATCTTAAATGTGCCTTGTTCTCTCAGTGTGTACATTATAGATATCTGTTCATATCCACAAATGTATTTAATTCGCATCTTCAAAAACTGCTTCAGAAAATTCTGCTATGAAGATGAATAGTGACCTGTGGGGGAAGTGCCCAGGGTGGACAGTTGGGACATTCAGATGGTCATGCTTTGCGGTTACAACAGCCTCGTGGGGGTGAGAATTCTTGTACGAAATCTGTGTTAGATGGCTGACTCCTCCCACACAGCTCATTACTAGAAAGGTAATTTCTATTCAACCTTTTCAGAATTTTAAAGGCACGAGGCAGAAGCTTAGTCGCCCAGGCCGCCAGCCTGTCGCGAGTGGACCCACACGGCAGAGAGAACGACGCTGTGCAGTGTCTGGCTCCTCTGTGGTCCCGTGACCACCACCTTCGTTCCCTGAATGAGGTGATAGCCTCCTACCTGAGCTCTCCATCTAGCTCTGTCCAAAATTCTCTCCACACTACAGGAAAACACACTATTTCAAAACATCGCCCATATTATGCCATTTTCCTGCACGAAACCCTTCCATCCATCCCACCAAAGCTCAGATAAAATCTAATCCCCGCTGACGCAAGCTGACCGAACCTGCCTGCCGCCCTTCCTGCTCCTGCCCTGCACCCCCTGCTCTCCCCCGCCTGCCCGGGGCCGCTGTCCAGTCCTGGGACCACCCCCGAGACGCTCTTTCCCACGCCCAAGTCCTTGCTTCTACCGTCTGTCTCTGACGAGCCTGCTTTCACCCCTTTGCAGAGGCGGGCGACTCTGTGGGGACTGGTGGCACGTGATGGGTGCTTGGGGCTTCTACAGGTGAAGGGTGACGGATGTCGCCAGGGGCGTGGCCTGAAGGACAGCCCCGAACAAGCCCGCACCCTCGCCCATTAGCACGAAGGCTGGAAAGCTCTACCACCGGCAGAAGGACGTGAACGCTGTTGGCGTCGGATGACTAAGGCCGAGGGAAGCCCCCAGAGAGGGACTTGTGTCCCCGTAAACCCCTGGAACCCGGCCTCTCCCCACTCCTCCATCTAAGTCCGAGCAGAGGGCTCGTCTGTGGAAGGCGACCCATGGTCACGGTGGAGCAAGCCGCTGGGGCAACATCACATGACTCTCTGCAGGAGCCACCCCTGAGCGGCCATCACTGCGGGCCGGGCTGAGTGACAGCACAGCCGGCACCAGGGTAACCCGTGGATCAGCCGCACCGGGCGCCGCAGATGCCACGGGCGGCCGCCTGTCCCCTCTGCCCCTCCCCATCTGTCCATGCGAGTGACCCGGGAGCCGGCCCAGCTCTCCTCCCGGCCTCGCAGGCAGCTGGGGCCCGAGGAGAGTGAGCTCCGGCGAGGATTTGGCAACTGTGTGTCTGATGTGCGGTCATAGGTCACAGCGATGACCCGGGCGAGGTGTCAGCTGACAGCAGAGCCCACGCTCCACACACACGTGTCCACTCCAGCAGCCAGGGGGCCTGCACAGCTCAGAGGTAGCGTTACCCTGTGGTCACCCAGGCTGAGGGGGGTCACCCTGCACCAAACACCCCTGGATTTTGAGGTGCAGGTGAAAATTTAAACTGTGCAGTCAAACTTTTGGGGCTCTGAATATTAGCTTAACCTTTTCCACGCTGTGTGACTTCAGGCAAGTTTCTTAACGTCTCTGGGCATCCGCTCCCTCACCTATAAAATAAGAACACCAGCAACTCACAGCAGTGATGTCGGGATTCAGCGACATGGAAACTAAACCGCCGTGGCTTTTATTATCATTGATATGACTCATCCCAGATTTCTTAGTCCTTAGGAGGGAACTGGAAGGCCCCCCAAGATTCATGAGTCCTGGGGGCTGTTCTGGGACGTCCGTCTGCTGCCGCCGCCTCTCAGGCGGCCCCTGGCGGAGTCTTCGGTGGCGCCCTCCATCGCGTCTAGGGGGCCGACTCCCATCCGGCGGCTGGTCGCTGCCTGGAGGGGACACGTGCTGTGGCCCGTGGCCGTGTCTGTCACAGACTGGGGCACAGAGTGGTGCCGCGTGCCTGCCGTTTGCTGTCCATGAGGAGCGGGCACCCTGCCTGCCACGAGCAGGGCCCGCTCTCTCCCGAGGACGGGGCCAGCCTTGGAGGGAGGTGTCTGCCTCCCCGGCTTTCCCAAACACGACGGGGTCCTGCTGCTTCTCGAGGGGCCTGCCCCCCTTCCCAGGAAGGGCAAGGCAGCGCCGCCGTGGGCTCCAGGCACGTTTCTCTCCCGGCTTCTCTCCGATTCTCTCTCTTGGGCCTGCCTCCATCCCCCCCCGCCCCCGCCATCAGTTCCTCTGACCCTGGTCTTTGTCCACAAAGCCGCCGTAGCGGGCATGAGAAGCAGTCACAACCCTGCTGACAAGGTCAGCGCCCAGCGCCCCTGGGATGAGCGCAGGCATCTCCTCCAAGCAGGGTGGGCTGGCCATTCCTGGGCGTCTGGGCCACTTGTCCGTTCCTAACTGGCGCTCGACCAAGGCCAGTTCCAGGAAACCTGGCGGAGCAGCGTGGCCATGTGTGCGGCAGGGAGGGCACTCGACAGCGAGGGCCGCCGGCCAGCCCAGGCCCTTCGCGCCGCCAGGAGGCTGCGCCGGCCCTGGAGCCCCGTGCGCCAGCCCTGCTTTCTCTCCTGGCTCTGGCTCTCGCGCCGTCGGGAACAAAAGCCAGAGTCGCTGTGTCCAAAGCAGGACTTCGGAGGCTCGGATCCAAGGGAGCGAAGGGCGTCGGGGCAGGGAGGACACACTGTGTTTCAATCCCGGTTCCCAGGCACCTGCCAGATCTACTGCAAAGTCATCCCCTGGAGCAGAACCCAAGAGTCTGAATTTTAACCAGGACCTGCTCCCCTGGACACACCCACCCTGATGTTTTCAAGCTCAGCCAAGGGTAAGGGGTGGAGGAGACCTGCCACCTTCTCCACAGAAGCGATGAAGTGTGCCCCTCGACGGGTGACAGAGGACGGTGTCCAGGCCAGCTTCCCTCGGTCAGAAATATTTCAGCTTTTGTTCATCCCAACAGCTCCTTCCTTGGGGGGTCTCTGCCATTGGTCACCTGCTTGCTCTGCCCAGCTCTCCAGAGGACAGCCTGGGTCCCCAGCTGCATACACACGGGCTCCTCACCGCACGCCAACGGCGCGGCCGGCTGATGGTTCTCTGCTGGGGGCCACCTGGGTGGCGCCACACCCCTCGACGCGACCCGTCAGGTGGCAGGATCAGCTCCCACCAGCTCCCGGACAACCAGAGCTGTCTCTAGACATCGCCAGGGGCCCCTGGGGGCCGGGCAGAAGCCCCTCTGGCTGAGCACAGCTGTGTTTGCTGGTGGCTCAAGTGTAGCAGCAGCGTGGTGTCAGCAACGTGACTTTTCTGAAAAGGCGACCAAATGGCCCAGTTCCACACATACCATGGGCCTTCCCTCCGATGACACAGCGTCACGGAGGCCTGGTGAGGCAGGTGGCGCAGGTACCATCCCAGTGCAGAGAAAAGTGGGGCACAGTAGGAAGGAACTAACCCAGGTCATACAGCCAGTGGGTGGCAGGGGTCCTAAAACCCCGTAACCCAAAGCCCCGGACCGTAGGAGCCGCCAACCGAGTAGTAAACACGTGATCAATGCCCGCCGACGGCGCTCACGGCTCCAAAGCTACCGCTCCGGTGAGTGTCGCAAGGACACCACCGGAAATAAGGACAGTGCTCCTCCGGACGCAGGAGTGGCCATGAGTCCTCCAGCCTCCGGCCTGCATGCAGAGAGTGGACGTCCCCCGAGGGGGCGCCTGGGCGAGCCTGCGGGTGTGTCCAGCCATCCGCGAGGAGCAGCGGACCCGGGCCAAACCGCCGAAGAGCGAGCATCTGAGAACCTCGAAGAGCCGCGACCTCAGGCCGAAACGCGAAATCACTCCGCAGGAGAGAGAACGGTTGGTGGCGACTCAGCAACAGCCCGAGCCGATTGCCTGGGAACGAAAATAGAGAGAAACGTCTCGGTTTCCCGTGATCCTCAGGCCAGGGTGCAAACACCATCTGAGGTTCCCCGGGGGCGACTCTCCGCAGGGGCCGCGTCGAGCGAGCGTCCCCTGGTGCTTGGCCCACGGCCCCCATGTTCTGGAGGCTTCGAGGCAGGTGGTGGGGCCAGGGAGCCGGGCGACCAGGGGCTGTCGCCGCCTGAGGCTGGGCGTCCTCACGGTCAGTTCTCCGGGGCGACTGAAATTGATGTGGACGCCCGCACGCCCGAGAGGGCAGGGACGTCTGATCTTGTCCCCACGGGCGCTCAGCACGGCGATAACGATCCCGCTGACGCAGGTCACGGTCATTAACAGCCACTTTCTGCCGGGTCCTGGGGACGCCGCAGGGTCCTCACTGTTACGGGGCACGGGGCCCAGCACGGAGCCTACGGCAGCCCCGCGGTAACAGCCAAACGCACGACGGCCAGCTCTGACCGAGGCTACGGGGGGAAGAACTCAGGACGTTGGGGTTCCGCTCTGTTCTGGGGCCGTGGAGGAAGCTCCTAATAATGAAAGGTGACGTCTGAGCTGAGATCCCAAAGATCAGGGCACTCAAGTAAAGATGACGCCGTGTTCCGGGCACCGGGAGCGGCAGTCCCAGCGCCCGGCGCTCAACGAGGCGCGGGGCCGCCGATTGGGGAGACGGGGTATGTGAGTGGTGATTGGGCAGAGTTCCTGCCAAGACTGGGCATGTGAATGCTGATAGGTCAGAATTCCTGCTGTCTTCTCTGCGTGTAGCACAGGCTGGGCTTTAGTCGAAGGGTCAGTTTCCGCCAAGGCAGCCCCCTGCGGCGGGACCACACTCCGGTGCTTCTCCGTTGCGTAATGAGGAAGCCGAGTTCCAGCGGAAACACATCTTTTACAGACAGCGAAACTGAGATTTGAACCCAAGTCTCGGGCTGAAGCGGAAAGCCAGGGCTTCCCTTGGAACCCTGTTTATCCTTAAATCCAGCGAATGGAGCCAGGAGCAAAGCCCTTTGAAAGGCTCGGGCTGCTTGACAGCGTGCAAAATGGAAGGGAGACAGCGGCGGAGTTAAACGGGATTGAGGATCTGTAAACCCCGTTAAAAAGGCCTTGTGAAAAACATGGCTGCCAAACTCGGCGAATTTGCAAAGAAAAACATTGAGAACTGCCACACAAAAGAACCGATGCCTGAATCAGAGGAACACGGTCAAGTTAAACTGTACACGTCATCAGCCTCGTTCCCCCCGAGGGCCTTCGTCTCTTACACACGCACACTGTGAACATCGGAACACACTTGTGCCTCGTTCCCGTGCTCTGCAAGCGACGCGGCACCAGCTGTCATTCTGTCACTTAGAGCCAGGTGTGTGAACTGGGATTAGGCAGTGACACATCCACAGCCCTGTGGGGCGACCCCTTTGGGATGTCTGCTGGAGTGGCGGCCTCCCGATGCTCACGTTGCCACGAATCCAAAACCCCAGCAAGTTTTAAGGGCCTGGGCCCTGTCAGCCCCCACCACGGGTCCGGCAAGTCGGGGTCCCCTCGAGCTCCTCGCCTGGAGGGTGAAGCCAGTGGAGGTTTCCTGGGCACGTGGGGCTGCCAGCTCCCTCTGGGCCGCACCCCCCGCCCCGCGCCCCCCTCGTCTCCTCCCCAGCCTCTCTGCCCCTCCCGCCCACTCCCAGCAAGCACTGGGGGCCATCAATCACAGTGGGCTATTTTTGCTCTCACTCTGAGAATGTTTACAGCAGTGGGAGCGCGGCCTGTGGTTCAACGCTGTGTATATTTTCAGAGAACTGAATGGTTTCCAAAGTCAGTGGACGCCTGTGGGACCCACAGAGGACTGTATGTGTGGGCGCGGTCCCCAGGCGCGTCCTGACCCCCCAGCCCCCCTCGAGGGGTCTGGAGGCTGCTGACCCGCATTTGCGAGCCATGGCGGCTTCACCACCAGGAGCGCGAAGCTGTGCAAGGAGAAATTCAAAATGCGCCGAGCAGGAGGAATTCGATGAAAACTCCTGCTGCGGCCTAATTAAATTATTCCCCCGTCCCACCCAACCTCGCTGCCCCCAAACGGTTTGGATACATGCACCATTCCATTAGAATACAGTTAATCTTGAATATATTCTACCATGAAATATGAGCACAGTAATTACAGAATTTTCCGTTCAGCATCCCCTATCATATTCCGAGCACATTGGATTCTCTGAGAAGAGCTTTTAACTGTTTTCATATGGGCTTCAGCTGACGTCCTGAAGGACTTGAAATGGCCAATAATTTCACTGCACCCAAACTAGTCAAATTCTTTCTTCTTTTTTCTCGCTTGTATTTATTTATTTATTTATTTGCTACAAGTTTTAAAGTAAGATTAAGGCACATGTATCTGCTGATAGCAAGTCTGAGGTATTCGGGCTCACAAAGGGCTGCTCAGAGGACACGCTTGGTGGGGTATGGGGTGTCCAGGGGGTCTCGTGTCTGTGGCTGAAATCAGGGGCCTCGCGGGCTGACGGGTGTCGTGAGGGCCGTGGGCAAACGGCCCTGGTGCTGGGCAGCGTCTGTGCAGACAAACCTGGTGGGCGGTGGCCTGGAGCAGTCCCTGCCGGCCGGGGAGGCGGCGGCCTGCGTTCCTGGACAGAGGCGGCTTTCCAGAGTCCCCGACTCCCCGCTCCGTGCTGGGCCCTTGTTCTGTGCGTGGTGCCTGTCGCCGGGGTGTTTGCCGGTACGCCTGGGCACACTGGGCCTGCTGTTCCGCAGTGTTTGGAGATTCTGCCATCCAAACGGCGCAGGCGTGGGCAGCCCAGGTCGCAGCCAGTTTCACTGGGTGTAGGGAACTGGTTAGACGAGGCCGCAGCTCCCTCAGTGCTGGACCTGCCGTGGGCGTTTATTTTGTTTTTCTTTCCCTTCGGTTCAGAATATTACTTTGCTCCCTTTAGACAAGTGAAAAGGATAAGAAAATGAAAAATGACAAGTACTGGGGGGGCGTTTATTTGTGCTGGCTCGGCAGCCTTACCTTTAACAAGGATTTCTTTAAATGGTCCAGCATCTGCTAATGGTGTGGCCCCCGCTGCCCTGAGATCTTGTGTTTGGGTCAGACTTCCCCCAGAACCGCGGCTCTCAAACCCCAGGGCACAGAGGACCCCTGGGGGGCTTGTGAGACCAAGGGAAGCCCACGCCCACGGCACTAATTCAAAAGCTCCACGTGGAGCCTAAGAATTGGCCTTTCTAACAAGGTCCCAGGCGACACTGGGGCCAGTGGTCCCAGGACACGTCCAGACTGCAGTCCTGGGCTCAGCCCCCACCCCCGACGCGCGCCATGGAGAAGAGGAAAGCAGGACAAGGGGACAGAGCTGACGGGGTGTCGGGAAGGCGGGCCTGTCTGAGGAGGAGACATTTGTAGAAAATGCACGAGCTGAGAAAGCAAGGCCTGTGCAGACCTCCGGGGCGGGTCTCGGGCGCAGGGAGCAGCGCGCCCGCGGAGGGCCTGAGGCGGGAGCCTGGCCTTGGCGGGACGGAGCAGGAGGTCCTCAGCCGCTGAGCCAAAGGGGGCGTGGCCAATGGCAAGATGCAGCGGGAGGGGGCAGCTTAGAAGCGGTGATGGGAGCTTGTAGTTCCTTCTGAGTTTGATGGGAGGGCGCGGAGGGTTCGGGTGCAGGAAGCAACGTTACGCGGTGTTACTCTCAGATCAGACTGGAGGAAGCAATGAGGGGAGAGGCCAGGGGGAGGCTGCAGCCTTAGTCCAGGCACGGTGATGAAGACCTGGACGAGGACGGCGGTGCCCGAGTGCCCAGAAGCGCCGAGAGCTGAGGTGTGCACTTGCTGGTGGGGGGAAGTGGGAGGGCAAAGGGAGGAAGGAATTGATGCGGGCTCCGCGTTGCGTTTGCCGGGTGAAGGGGGCGGCCTTCCCTAGGCGGCGGAGGGCTGCCGCCGGACACCCCCGCGGGGACGACAGGCAGCAGACGAGCCTGGGGGAGTCCGCTGTGGAGTATAAATTGGGGGCTTATCGGTCACAGATGGTCTCCGAGCCAAGAGCGCTCGGCGTCCACGGAGAGAAAAGAGGATTGGAGGGGGCAACCTGGGGCAGCAGGGTTCGGGGTGGGGGGCAGGCGGGGCCCCAAGGGGAGCGCTCACGCCCAGCACGGCTGAGCGGCCCAGTGAAGCAGGCGGCGGCCAGGGACCAATCGATGGGTCGGAGCGGAGCCGTCCCGACCGGGCGCCGGGTACAAGCCCGGCCGGCATCATTCGGAAAGAACGGGCGTGAGGAAGGGCAGGCGGCGCAGAGATAAGGGCTCCGTGAGCATTTTGGTAAGGGAAGCGGAGAAGTGGGAGCTCGGCAGAAAATGGAAGTGGAGCCCTAGGAGGGTTTTCCGAGAAGGGGCTTGTTTGTCAAGGGACAGACAGCCCAGGAGAGAGGGAAGACGTCACTGAAGAAAAGAGCAGAGCCGCCTGCCGTGGCGACAGAGGTGGGGCCCCGGGGCGCGGGGGCTGGGCCTGGCCCAGACACCGGAGGGCAGACGGCCGCAGCACGCAGTTAGGAGCGCGGGTGGAGACCGCGGCGTCAGGGAAACGCCGGTGTCGTGGGCAGCAGGAGGGGGTCGCCTGGATGAGAAGAGGTTGAACTAAGGACACGTCAGCAGATCCCACATGGTGTCATGGCTGCGGAGCCCCGCTGCCCCTGCGGGTGGCCAGGTGTGGGGGACAGAGGGTTGGGGCCAGAACACGTATAACACAGATGAGGGGTGCCGGCGAGGGACAGGGACTGTGTGGGTCCCTGCAAGGGAGCGGTGGCAGCGAGGGCCCCGGGGAAGCAGGAGGGCGGAGGAGGGGCTCCTTGGGGGAGGGGGCACTGGCAGGTCCACGGTCAGGAGTCAGGAGGTTGGCGCGGCTGTGGCGCCCGTGTGGCTCTGGGTGATGGTGACAAAGCCCAGGCACTGGACTGGGAGTGGGTGACTCGGTGGGACAGGAGGGGAGATCTGGGGAGCGACGAGGCCCAGGAACTGGACGGCCAGTGTGCTGTCTGGGTCCCGAGCCCATGGCTGCCGCAAATATCCAAGGCGGTGAGAAGTTACCATTCAGTGCACAACCGGCGATCACCTGTAATTTCAGAGTTGTGTGTGGGACAGGAGAAGGGGTTACGTGCTCCACCTCCAGGCACACGTTCATGTCAGGACGTAGAAACGGTCCGGGCAGGTGGGCAGCACCCGCTTCGAAGGCAGCACACACGCGGCGCAGGGCAGGACGCGCCCCAAGCAGAAGGGAGGTTGCGGGGGTTTTAAGTTTGGGTCAGAAAATACTCACAAATATTAGTGTGTGCACAGTGTTCACATGGCTAGGAGGGGGCTGGGTACGGGGTCGCTGTGGTTCTGAGTAAGTCGAAGAAAGCGAGTGTCAGACAGACCGTTGCTGGGGGTGCGCCGAAGCCTCAACCCTGCAGTCACCATCAGCGTCATCACCACCGTCACCTTCATCCCTGTCACCCACCCACCACCACCACTGCTAATGTTTATTGAACACTTACATGTATTATTATTTTCATCTAATGACCTCTTTACCAGTTTGTATCTAATTTATTGTGTAATTATTATTGAATAATCAAAATTGTCATTGAATGACCAGTGACCGATTACGTAATACCACAGCAGCTCCAAGACTGGGGTGAGCCTCGTCATCCGTGCTGGGCGAGGGAGCCGAGCCTCGGGGGGTCACTGGCCCCAAGTCTCATGACTAGAAACTGGCCACGCCAGGAAGTGGACCAGACGGTCTGACGCAGGCCTCGCACTCACCCCTGACCCCCCTTCTTCACCCCGTCGGAGGCTGGTCGGCCACACGAGCAAGTGTGAGCCCCCCTGCCCCCCGCCTGAGTCCGCCGTCTCCGCCAGTGGCTTTGGCTCCAGTGACCCCGCTTCTCAGGCGTGTCCCAGAAATAAGCCTCAGCCGTCGAGGTGAGCAGAGCTGCTCAAGCCTGTCCCCAAGGCTGCCGTTTCCGCTCGGCTCTAGGAGTCGCCGTGGGCGGGGACGTGGCTTCCCAGGACGTGGCGGTTCCACTTGGCCTTTGGAAATCACCACTAGTTTTAGCACGTGAGCCATTTCTTACACTTTCGTGGTTGGCAGTTTTTTCTTAATCTTTTCACTAATCACAGGATGAAATATTTTATGTGTTTCCAAAGTTCTTCCCATAATAGTGTGACACCCGAATTTTTTAAAAACTATTATTGAAAAAAAGATAAAATGTCAGTTTAATCTTTTTGCAACTCTATCCTCATTCTTTTGATGCCATAAGGCTGGTCGTGAAGAGGAAGAAATGGGAAGTCATTAATATTCATTGTCTCGTATATGGAAAAAAGTCAGTGTTCTGAAGGACCTGGCAGGCGCTTAGGCTCAGAGCTCGTCTTCCCTTTCACTCTGGGCTGATCAGTGTCCTCGGCACGCGGAGGCAGGAAGCCAGTACCAATTTCTGCAGCTTACACGGGGACAGCGCTCACCCAAAACGCAGACGAGCCCAGCCAAGCCTTGTCCTAAGCGCTTGTCCTAACCCCCCAACACTGACGCGCCCGAACTCTTTCCTGTTGTGACGAAACGCACGCAATGGGAGCTTCATCATCTGGCCCATTTTCAGGTGCCCGCCTCAGTGCATCGAGCACGTCTGCGTTGCTGTGCAACCGTCTCCACCGTCCGCCTCATCTTCCCAAAGTGCAGTGTCCCCGTTAAGCAAACACCCCCGCCCTGGCATGAACCCTCCGCGTCCTGCCTCCCGGGACCGCAGGTCAGGGGGCTCGGACCGTCTCGGTCCTTCCCAGTCTGGCTGGTGTCGCTGAGCGGAGCGGCCTCGGGCCTCGCCCGTGTCGCCGCGGGCGCCAACCTTCCGTCGCTTCCCGAGGCCGAGCGACACGACGTCGCGTGCGTGCGCCGCTCCGGTGCAGCGGCCGTCCGTGGACGGCCAGGCGGGCGGCCCCTCCCTTGGGCCGCTGCGAGCGGCGCCGCTGCGAGCCGGGCGGGAGCGCGCCCCTTCCAGCCCCTGGGCCGGAGCGCGCGCCGCCCTGCGTGCGGTGTTTCAGGAGGCGCCACTTCAGGTTCCCGCCAGCGGTGCCCGGGGGTCCAAGTTCTCCACGTCCTCCCCGGTTTTTATGTTCTGTTTCCAGTTCTCTAAAAACGTTAGCCATCTTAATGGGTGTGGGGGGTATTATTATCTCTGCTCTGTGAGGAAACCGAGTCACAGAGAAGCAGATAACCTGCCCGAGGTCACATGTTCAGCAAGGGTCACAGAACGGGGATTGACCCCCGTGAGGGGGCCCCTGAGCCCATGCTGTTCCCTGGCCTTTGAAACTAAGACACCCGCCATGTGCCAGGCAGTGCGACAGGGACGGGTGCGCCCAATTCTCCACCCCACCTGCAAGCTCGTTCTCAGGGTGCCCTGCTGTTCTAACAGGCCGTGCAGAGAGAAGCCCCCTGCACTGCCTGGGGCTGCTCGGCGGGTCAGTGGCAGGGCTGGGGGCTAAACCCAGGCCTGAGGCCGGCGCTGCGGCAACGAACCTCCACCCCATGAAATGGTCACCCTTTAAGTTCTTTACCTTTCCCTGAGCAAAGATATTTCCCCTCCCCTCCCCCAATAGTTCATCAAAAGCCTTCAAATTGGATCCCTGGAGACACAGGCCTGCTCCCCGTCTCAGGGGGGCTCAGGCTGACCTGTGAATGTGATCTCTCCGGCCTCGCGACAGGCGGGGGGAGGTGGGACGTGGTCACCAGCCGAACGCCCCTGCCCAGGCAGCGCAAGTCGGCGGGACTCAGCCTTTCACGGAAGGGCCGTGACCCAACAGGCCTTCCCTTTAGCACCTCCACCCTCCCGGCTCCCTTCCTGTTGCAAGCACATTTTCCTCCAGTTTGCGACGCTGAAAGCATAATTCCCTCACAGCCGCTCTTGCTAGCTTTTCCTTCAACCCGTTACCCTGTGTAGGGAACGGACAGTAGACGTCACCACCCTCACGCTTTGGGGTGCCCCCAAGACCAACGTCTTCATGTCCCTTCGGGAACTCGGCTACATCGTCCCAACTGCGTGTGCCTTGGCTTTGTCAAAGACGAGTCCCCGAAGAGGCGGGAGGCGTCCTGCAGAATAAAGGGATGTCAGTTCCGCTGAGGGGCTGTGAGAGCACAGGCTTGGGCGTCCACTCGGCCGAGGTGCGGGCTGGCGCACGCGCTGGACAGATGCTTTGCTCTGGGAGAGCTTTCGCAACCTTGCTGCACATCAGCTTTTCCATCTGTGAGGCATGAATAAAAAATGTCTCTGTGTCATAGGGTTTTAAATGGATAAATGAGATCATCGTCATAAAAATATTAGCCTGGTATTTGGCACTGTGAGCTCCCATAAATGTCAGCTGTTCTAGTAAACCTCCCCCCCCACCATGACGGCATTCGTCCTGTGGGTGGAGAGTGACTCTCACTTGCAGAGCCAGCTGAGCCCGCACGGAGCAGACGACCAAGTCTCCCTGGATGGCGACGGCTCATGGCTTTCGTGGGGTAACCAAAATGTTTCTGACATCGCCTCGGTGCGCTCCAAGTTTCAAGACAAAGGACCAGGGAGGAGGAGGGCAAACAGGCGACGCCGGCCCAGGAGGCAGGCACTCCAGGCGCCCCGTCCAGCGGGAGCCACCCCCAAGGGGCGCTCACCTGCGCAGCAGGCCTTGGCGAGCGTCTCTGCGAGGAGAGATGGCTGTTGAGCAAGGGTCTGCGTGTCCAAACGACGCAGCGTCTGGCCCGCCTGAGGAGTCACCCTGACATTTCTCAGCACCGGTTCTTCTGCTTCCCGCCCGCGCACGTCAGGAATCTCTGCTGGCAAGGACCTCCGGGGCCGGGGCCTCCGCGTTTGGCTGGCGCTTCGCGTGCCGTTGGCCCCCGGAGGCTTTTGCCCAGACCTGGCATGCCGTGGGGCTGAGCTGGGAAGCCGGCCCAGCGGGACAGCCCTGCTGGGATTTGAACTCTGTTCCTTGCTGTTCTACCAGTGAGCTGCCTGATATGTAGCCAAGTGCGCACAGGCACTGATTTCAACTTAATCAACATTAAATGCAGTTAAAAATTCCGTTTTATTAGTCATCTTGCAAGTGCTCAACAGGCACCTGTGGCCGGTGTCCCCGGTGTTGACCAGAACAGGGAATGTTCACATCCTCATGATGAAGTCTGGGGGCATGCGGCTTTGAAATAGAAGTTCAAGTGTCAGTAACGAGTGACTTATATGAAAATTATGTCAGCGCAAGGGGCGCGGGCGAGCCAGGGGTCTGCACACACACCGTGGGGATTGAAACATGTCATACATTCTTCAGCACACCGCCCTCCAAACGTGGGACCGGACACCCCTGGTTTTGCACGGGGGCCAACCCTAGTGACCTCTTCTAATGCGTGGCAGAGGAGAAAGGGAGCTGCATGGGCCACGCTGGGGACAGTGGGGGCGTCTGCTCCCCGCTGGGGTCGGGGCGGGTGTGGGCACCTTGGCCACCAGCTGCCACACAGCCGCCCCAACACCAGCCCTGAACTCAGCTGTGCAGGACGCAGCTTCCCCCAGCGCGGATCTGGTGAACGCCTCCGTGGGCACGGCCATCTGGGACTGGCTAGAATGAGAGGCAAAGACAAGAGCAGGTGAGGCCCGAGGTGGCGCACAGGGTGCACCTGATCCCGTCCACCCTCGATCAGCTCAGCTCTGCTACTGTCTGTCCAATAACTACGTGGCTTTCAAGGTGACGGCCACCAGCACATCTCCAGAGTAAAGGCGAGGGCGGCAGTGACCGGCAGCCAGTCCGGAGGCTCCATGGACATTCACTGGGTCATCCTTCCACCAGCTGAGCTGCCCACCCCACCCTTAGCCAGTGCTTCAGCTGGGACACTGGCCTGGCTGTGACGGACACTCGCCGTCGGAAGATCCGAGCCCGGTCTGCCTGCCGGGTGGGCCGGTGATCACTGCATCTTCCTGGACACCCTCCACTGTCAGCAGTTCGAGGGGCAGCAAGAGACCGTAGTGTGAGCCCCGGGTTTCCGCCGACCTCTCTCTGCCCGCGGGACGTGACCGCATCCTTGGCTTCTCCTCACCAGGAGAGTCAACTCCCTAACTGTTCTAGCACTTTCCTTCGCTGCTGCCATAAGAAAATGCAAGTAGTCCACACCCTGGCCAGACACGTCACGCCAGTCCTTTCAGGTAAGTGTGCACTTGGCCACGCTGGCTCTGCAGAGGCAGCGTGAGAAACGACGCACTCGGGCCGTGGGGCTGGAGGGAAACGGCCATGCAGGGGTGACCTGCCCACTCCTCCGTGTTCCGACGAGGCGTCGGCCCCACTGTGAGTGACATGTACTTATCACAGCGACCAAGGGGGCCCCTTCCCAGCGTGCAAGGCCGGCTCCACACCCTAAAGTCAGTCGGTGTCACAGCGTCATCAACCCCACCCGCCGACCGTGTGGTTCACGCCAGTGGAGGCGGCAAAAGCGTGTGGTAAAATCCAACATTTGCTCGCGATAAACTCTCTCAGCAAACTAGGACGAGAGGGGAACTTCCCCCACCAGATAAAGAACATCAACCCAAAACTCTGCAGCCAAGGTCAGCCATCACAGCGAGACGAAGATGCGTCCCCCCGAGGGTGGAGAGGAGGCGGGTGTCCCTTCTTGCCAGGCTGACGCGCTCTGGAAACTCCAGCTGGTGCGATGGGGTCAGAAAGGAAATAAAACAATACAACCTGGGAAGAAAGAAAGAAAACCGTCTCTGCCCGCACGTGACTTGATTATCTGTATAGAAAACCCCAAAGAATTGAAAAAAAAAAAGCAAAAGCAAAAAATCCCTCGCACAGCAGGTAAGCTTGCCCGTAGTGTAACAGGCTAACGTACGAAATTGGATTGCAGTCTGTCCTCCTTGCCAAGAGCAGAGCGGGCACCGCGTGGCCGGGCAGGGGCGGGCACCGCGTTCTGGCTCCATGTGCACCTGAGGCCACGCACCGGCTGTGCAGGGTATGAGGACGGCTCTTCCTCCCCATTTCGCTGTAGAGCCTCCGCGGCTTAAAGACGCCACACTTCTTACCCGTGTATGACCAAAAAGCGACACAGGCGAGATTCAAACCGCACCGTCTGTCCCCACACCTCGCACGTTCACCTGGGCCCCCCGCGCCCTTCCATTCCTAGTGTACCAACAATGTGCAGGGCGTCGGCACTTTGCCGAATGCCCCACACCGCACAGCTCCTGGGCCCCGATGAAGTCCCACAAGCCTGGGTCTGGGGTCCCTTCTCGGGGGCCGATTACGGGACTCAGGGGAATATAGTCTTCTCCCCGAGACTCCCCTGAGCCCTGGTCCTTTCCTGTTTGTCCCTCACTGCAAACCGTGTGCCGTCACCGGAACGTTGCTGTAGAAAAGCAGCCCATCTCGGATGTATCTTTCTGTGGATCCTGAAGGAGAGACACAGCGACAAAGACACAGGCACGGCCCCCACGTTCATTTTCATGACCACACTGTCTCGTCCTGACACAGGGGCCTGGGACCCCTCAGCGCGTTCAGCAGAGAAGAATGATAAGCCGGGGGCGGGCGACGCCCCTGGCAACGCCAGGATGACGGAACGCAGTCCGGCCAGATACCGGCAGGCAACTGGGGCCCCAGGAAGGTCTCTGTGCCGTTTGGTGTCTGTGTTGTTTCACCTCCGAGTTCAGACCTAATTGTGAGGTAGTGGCCTGAGGGTCCCTGAGACTCAAGAGAACGTCGGACTGAGGCGGGAAAGCTTTTATTCAATCTGGGCGTCTTTGACAGTAGAAAAAATAGGGCAGATGTCAACCGCCATTTACAGCAGTCGTCTAATTGCTAAATTCCTCCGTAAGCACAGGGATATTTTTTTCCCCCTGAGGACGAAAAAGCAAAGATGGGTCCTCGTCAGCGTGGATTTCAAGCCAGTCATCTCTCTCTGTGGTTGGACACTTCAGCGGAAAAGCAGGCTTTCGGCGTGCGCCGCGAGGGAACGGCTTGCGTCACCCTGTGCTGTGCCGTCTGAGTTTTATAATGCTTCTGCAGTTTTTAGAGCAGCTGTGGGCTGCACACACGCTTTCCTGAGGAATGAGACTGGGGCGGTTTTACACGTCACACTGCCCCATAAACAGCTCCAGTCTTGCCCTGTCTTAGGCCGTTTGCTGCTTCCACCGGTGCTGTCAGGCCTGTAAGTCAGAGCCTGGGGTCCAGTGAACAGCAAGTGAACTGTCATGACAGCCCCCGGGCTTCTCAGAACACGGACCTGAGATAAAGCAAAGCACAGCTTGGAGAATGTCTGCCGCTGTCCGGGCCTCAGAACCACCTTCCGTGTGTCCTCTCTGGCCTCAGGGACTCCGTCCTCCCCCCAGAGACAAAGTGATCTTTGAAAAGTGCAAACCGGCTGGCTCCTCTCTAGCACCTACACTGTGCGCTTGCCGCCGCAGACCCAGAATAAAACCCACAGCCACGAACCTGGGTAGACCCACGGGCCTGCCTGCTTCTCTCCCCGACCGCGTCGGCCTACGCCCGCAGCGCAGCCTAGCTCCCCTCCCTCTCGCGGGCCTCGCTCCCTGAGCTGGCCACGCTCCCCCGACCGACCGCAGGGCCTTTGCACTCACGCTGCCCTCCAGGAGATCCGCCCCACTGACTCACGGCATGCGGGGCTGGGGTCAGACAGCACCTCATCAGAGAGGAAGAGGCTCCCTGTCCACACCTCAGGACAGCCCCCCAGAACTCGCCCTGCTCTGCGCAAACCCACCATGCCCATCCCCACCCGGGCCTGGACCCACCACCCCTCACAGCACACAGTCAAGGATTTGTGTTTTGTCCATTTACCTGTTTCCCACCCGTGAGAATGGAAGCTCCATGGGGGCAGGCGGCTGCTGTGCTCGCCCAGCGCCGGCTTCTGCCTCAGCCCCGCCCCCCGTTTCCACGCCCTCCCAGGCCCGTGGCCCGGGCTCCCCGCACGCACAGGTGCGTTATTCTCTCATTTACTGAGAGACCTGGAAGATCGCGTTAATTCTCGGAGCAACACAGTCAGGAAGTTGCTGGAAATTGTCCCATTTTCGTGGTGAGGAAACATCTAAAAAGGAGCGGCCTGGGTGTGCAGGGGTCAGAGCTGGCCCCACACGCTGACCTCGGAGTCGCCGCGCCTCCCCTGTCTGCTCCGAACGCTGTCTGCTTCTTGGAGTTGGGTAGGAAAACACATAATTTCCCATTTTTTAAGCTCCTCATGTGTTTTGTTTTTAACGAAGACAGAGGCGGATTTAACGGCGGGCGCACCGGACATGCGCCCTGGGCCCTGACTTCTGAAGGCGTGTATTTTTATTTTCCCTGTCTCTCTCTCTCTCTTTTTTTTTAAGGGGCCCAATATTTTCTTCTGCACCCAGGGCCTCAACTGACCTTAATCCGCCTCTGAACGAAGACATGCCAAAAGCAGGTGAGAAGCTGTGAATGCTTAAATAGGTTAATTGAGCAAAGTCGCATCTCCGACATGCAGCACTCAGACTCCTCAATGGGCTGTCACGGCACTGCTTACAGGTGAGGCAGGGCGGCTAACACAGAAGTGGCCATTGCTGGAGAGTTAAGGTGGGTGCAGGTGCAGACTGACCTGCAGGCGGCACAGGCGCGGGCCAAGCTACAGGTGTGGCAGGTGCAAATACAGGCGGCACCTTCTTATTTTTGTCGCTGCACCTCCAGCGCCATACACATGGTGCCCCGTGGGGGTGATGGTTGGAGGCCCTGGTGGCTGGACAGGTCCCCTCGCCTGCCCTATGCATCAGAAGCCCTGGCCGTGCTGACAGAGCTCAACCGCCAAGTCCAGGGCACGCAGGCCAAAGGGGCCGAAGACAGACCCTGACCCCTGAGATCAGGACCCCCACCCAGGTCCTTCCCTGGTATAGCAACTGCACCGTCCAAACGTGGGGACATGCATGCCACTTCAACCGCATTCAGGACGAAGGGGAGTACCCTTCTGGGTCCCCAATTGCCCGGGCAGGTCACCAAGCCTCAGTGACTGAAGCTGATTCTGAGTTTGGTGACATCCAATTCTCTCCCATTGGGAGACACAGGAAGAGAACAGATGTTTTAAGGTTTCCTTCATTACAAGTCATGCATTTCAGATTTTCATCTGCTTTTCCTTTACATTTTATTTAAACCTGAATTAGGAGTCAAAATCAGGGTGCCTGTGTGGGTGGCAGACCCCGCAGCTGCAGGGCCGCCCATGGGAGGACCACGGGGGGCGGAGCGGCCGGGCCACAGCGCTTTGGTGTCTTTAAGCTCCCTGAGGCCTCTTTTTAAATTTATTTTTTTTATTTGGAAATTGTCATTGAAACCTGCCTTGTTCACCTCCTAAAGTTGTTCTGGGGCGATGAGATCGCGAGGGAGAGCAGGGTGCGCGCAGGGCGGGGAGTGGGGCGCTGACGGGCCACCTTCACACGCGCTCTGCCGCGGGGAGAAGGCGGGTCCGAGACGGCCCCCCTGCCTGCTCTGTGGGAACGTTTGTTCTGATCACAATTCTAGAGAGCTGAAATTCTCACACCGCCCCGCTGAAAAGTGTATGGCAGATAAAATAAAATAGCGTGAGCTTGGTCTCCGACTGAACGCTGTTTAATCAACTAAGTTAAACAGCAGGCAAGGTGGTGTGTGAGCAGGTAAGTCCACAGCCATGAAAACTGAGCCTAAAACTTTCACCAAGGAGACAGCTCTTTCCATCGAATTTCCACAGTAAAATAAAGGTCGACTTCACAGCACCTTCGATGACACGGGTGTCGGAGCCCAGAGAGCCGTGAGCCAGCCCAGCGACTCCACGTTTCATCCCGGCTGCGTGGGACACGCCCAGAGACCCGGCCTGATGGCTGGGAACGGGGATCTCAGACTGGGTTTGGCCCTCCTTTCCGAAGAAAAGGGCGGCGTGCCGTGCCCAGGGCGCGGCTCCAGCGCAGGCTCTGGCCATAAGCGTGGACTTTGAAGATGAAACTGATCTGCAGGTCGCTGCTGGGTTGCCTTGTGTAGAATTTTCAGTTAGGGAAAGAGCAGACAATTTCAGCCGCTTCCCATTCCCTGCTCCATAAAAAGATCCACAGTTACACCATTTTTTAATTGATCTTCATTCATTAGCGCCAAACGAGAGGCATAATTGGGCTCTAATTACCCTGGCATCTGAGTAAGGCGTAGCCTAATTTTCCATTTGGCTCCAAAGTCTTCTCAATAATTAAGCCACGTCTCTCTCCTGCTATCTAATGGAAGAACCTGGAAGAGAGGAGAGTGGAAAATCCCCGCCCCAGTTCTCACCGCCGTTGACTTGCCGCTTCCCGGGGGGCAGCGGGGTTTCCATCGGAGCCTGGTGGGGGAAGGGAGAGCTGAGCAAACGGCATCGCATCGCAGGGGCAGGCCCACCGTGTACGGTGCCCAAGGCCCGTGTGGCAGGAAACAGGCCCACCTGGCGACGGCCGGGGCCTCGGCGCTGATCAGCGTCAAGGTGGCGGCTGCCCAGCTCCTTCTGAAACCTGGACGAAGGTGTGACGCTAATGACTTCTATTCCTGTAACCCTGGACGGTTTTCAGAACCTGTTGAAGTTCATCCTCTCACAGGCCCCGGGGAGGAAGCAGGGTCGTGTGCCAGGCGCCAGCCCTGGGGCGGCCGGCGGGTTCCCGGCGCCAGCCCGGACTTGGTCGGTCCAACCCTGTGCAGATCCGGGTACCGCCCTGCGGCTCGTTTGCTTCTCCGGAAAAACTGAGATGCGAAGACCACTACCTGCCCCCCACCACCACCACGAGGCGACTGTGAAGGCCGCCTTCGTCAATAAGCGTAAAAAGAGCTCGGAACACGGCGTGCGGGAAGCGCACTGGGGATGGCAGCTGATGGCTGAGGCCCTCGGAAGGCCCACGGACCCCAAGCCCGCGACGGGCGCAGGGCGGCGGCCGGCACACAGTGGCCCAGGGACAGAATGCGGCCCGTGGCCCACATCTCTTTGGCTCACACGCTGCGGGTGGTTTTATAGTTTTGAAAAATAAAAAGAATAATTATACTCAATCGCATGTGAAAATCACATAAAATTCAAATTTCGGCATCCAAAATCAGGTTTGTCGGGAAGAGGGCCGTCACCCCTCATTTGTGCCTTGTCTGCGGCCCCACGGAATGGGGCCCCTTCCCCGCCGTTGCCCACGGCTTGGCCGCGCGGCTGTGACCGCGCTCGTCTGGCCTGCAAAGCCAACGGCATTGGTTGCCTTGCCCTTACAGAAAAGGTGCGCCAAGCCCTGGGGCGGCAGTTAAAGGTACGAGACCAGGACCCCACAGCAGGACAGGGAAGGAAAGGGGAACCAGAAGCCAGTTCCCAGAAACGGGAGAGGAAACCCGGGTCCCGCCCTGGAGCCCGACGGACCGGCTGGAGTCCTGGCCCCAAACACCTGCGTCTGCTGCCCGTGCGCAAACCGCCGACAGCTGCTGGGTCCGGCCTCCTGCCCGGGGAAGTCGGTCTTAGTAATAATGCCGCCTCCTTCGAGACCATTTCAGGACTATCAAACGACGTATGAAACACTGAATATTCAGTAAGTATCCAAAGGTTGAGGATGACACAGAACTAGAAGATACAAAATGAAGTTCAGAAGCTCGGGGCTGAGAATCAGGGAGACATAAAACCAGCCCCAGTTCAGGAGAGACAGAGGGCAGAGCAGGAGGGAGGAGGGAGGAGGGGGGATGGGGGACAACGCACCGGGGCTTCCCTCTCAGCGGGCGGCCACTGCCCCACGAGGGCGTGGCCTCTGCTCATGTGTCCAGGGTCTGTGTTTCTCCCCAGCGGTGTAGTCAGGACAGGAACACTCAGAGGCGGCTCGGGGTGACGCATCCCATTAGGTGTGAAGCACCCGTGGCACCGTTGGGCAGACTCGAGCGGCTGGATGCCCCCAGGGTCAGGGGCGGTGGCCCAGGCTCAGGGGGAGATTAAGGAGGCCAAGCACGGGACAGGTGTCCACCCAACGGCCCATCGCTCCCCACCCCCGACCCGTCGCTCACGTTCAACAGAGCAAACGCTCACCTCGCTGGCTTGGTCACAGACAAGAGACCCGCTGTTCTCCCGCAGAGCTGCAAACGCCGTTTGGTCCCGACCAACTTCCACGAAAAATCCAAGACCTTTCACAATGTCCACGTTCCTTTCGACACCAGTTCACAAGGCAGAACATGTGTGTCCTCACAAAGGAGCAAACAAGGCTTCGTGGCGTAAATTATTGATGTGTTTTGGAGCATATGTGAAATGAGACGTGGGGGAGGGACAGACAGTGAATAAAGAGACGGGTCTGAAGGAAACTCTATTTACAGGCACAGTTAAATCCCTGTGAAATAATCCTGGCCAAATAACAGTAATTTAAACAAGCTGACTATAAATTAGAGGAAATTGAGTTCACTGAAGTTGTGTAACGGCTGCGGGGGGCGGCAGTTCCAAAGCAGCATGCACCTCGCGTTCCCCTCGACCAACAACCGGCCTGATCTTCGACGTGAAACTAATGTGGACGGAGCTTGGCAGGTCTTGTTTGAGGACAGAAAGTCTGTCTGCCCTTGGCGTGCTCTGTGGAAGCCAAGACAAACAACAAATTCTGACGAAATAAAGTGTCGTTTGGTCGACCCCCCTCTCCTGCGTGGGCCCGTCGCACACAGACGCCCACATACGCTTTACCACCGTCCTCAACAAGTCGTGTTGCTGGCCCTGACCAACTCTGAAGCCCCAGTCCCTCACCTGGCACCGCTCCTGTGATGGCCACATTCTGCGGTCCTTTCCAGTGTCTTCTCGCTTCCCCGCTCACCCATTTCATCCGACCTTAGACACAAACTTCAAACCCAAGCCAGAAAGCGAGCCCCTCCATCAGTAGGCTTGTCCTCCGCTGGCAAGAGCTGATGAATTTTACCAAGATAAACAGACTTCCAAGTAAAACAGAATCACTCATCGTGCCAAATCTGGAACCTCTTAGATTTGTTTTCACTTTCTTTTCCATCGCCCATCTCCTTGGAGTCGGGGCGACAAAGCGGTGAGATGGCACTCTGCTTTCCGCACTTGACTCTGTGAGAAATGGGACTGCCCCGGAGAGACGCAAACCTGGCGGAACGGAGCTCAACCCAGCGTCTTCGTCCCCGCAGGCCCGCCTGTTTGGAGCTCACGGACAGAGCCGGTCTCCCCGCGACCTTGATACCCATCAAGCTCCAAGCCGACTTAAACACATGTGGACACATTTTAAATCTGCGGACGTCCTAGGTGCAGCAAGTCCTCATCGTTCACTCTCTGTTGACAGAACTGTCTCTCCCACAGAAACGGGACCTTGAGCCCAAATGCCGACAGGGGCATATAAAACTGAAGTGCCATTTGCTTCTACGGAGACAAAGACTCTTTCCCATGATTCTTGAAAGATAGAGTCATCTGCTCCTTGTTTGCACGTCTCTGAGTCATGGACCCGGGAAGACACTTTCTCTCTGTGTAAAGCGCGTGCGTGAGCACAGTGACAAATGTTGTAAAGCAGCAGAATTTTTGGAAAAGCAGAAAAGGCATTTGGTGGATACAGGAATTTGCAGCAAGTCCAGAAAGAGACGAAGAGAGAGACAGTGATTGTAACCAGGTCACGGAGCTATTTTAGGTCCTTGTTTGGCAGTTCGATGCCAAAGTGTCAGACCCAGGAAATGTAAGCCATGTCTACCAAGGTCACATGTGGTGGCAGGCTGCTCAGTCTCAGATGGGTGACACCCCCAAGCTGACAGGTGGGCTATTTACTGCAACTCCCACTCCCTGCCCGACACGTATGCAGTGACTCAGCAGGGCACATCTCACGCGAAGCCTGAACTTAGCTGGTAAACTCTTCACACGTGAGACTCCGGGCCGCCATCCCATCACTCAGGGTTCGAAGGACTGAGTCTGACACTTGGGTGTGATTCCGCCCGGTCCATTGTGAAGTGTCCTTTCATAATGTTAGTGATAAGTTTCCTCTCAAAAGTCAAAAGAGAATAAATGGAATCGGTTATCTGAAATCCGAATTAAACGTCCACCGGACAAATTTTAAATGTTTTCTAACAGGATGTGGTCTTGTCATTTTGGTCAGTTTTAAACGTCTTGGATTCTTGCACGAAAAAAAGAAAGAAACTATTTTAGAGGCAGAGACGTGGTCAAAGAAAGCAACACCATTTAGAAGGTTGTGCTAGAAAATTGTGAGGAAAGACAAAAATCCATAGAGAAAATAAAAGAGCTTCAACAAAGCCAGGAAACCATTGGCCACGGAAGGTTAGCCTTTTCTCACAACACCAGAGACTAAGTGATATTCGAACTATGTGAACATCGCACATGCTTTAGCTTCCGGTGAGTTTATAATACGCGCTACATCCCCCAGTTAGTGCTCTGGGTATGTTTTGTCTTAAATCACTTGCGAATTTACTAAGAAATGTCTAATCAAATTTTAAAATTAAGTCTGTGTCGATGTTTTTTTAACTTTCTCTATCTGTCGAAGAAGAATTTCAGCTCGACATGAAAACCTCGTTTCTATCGTGATGTGTGGTGTTTCGGTTATGTTGGCTAAAAATCAGAAGCTAATGGACCTTTGAAACAAAGGACCCGCAAGTTCTTTATGGCCTTGTTCCCCTGCAGGGGTCGCAGTGGGCTGCCGGGCTCAGTGGTCCCTGCGGGCTCTGTGGGAAGCAGCACAGGTGCAGTCGGGAACCATCGTTCCGTGCAAGGCAGACACTCAGAAGCATCACCAGTTTGGAGGACTGTTCACAACAACAGAAGACAACGATCTGAACGGTGTGTGAGCTGTGCCAGTGCACACGGCTCGAGCCGTGGAAGGGCTTTATGAAGCTTTAACATCAAGCCAAGTTTCTCTCGGAAGCAAATGACTGCTGGCCAGACAGTCAGTGACCAAAGCCGAACAATGGCCGGTGGTGTATATTCCTCACGGCTTTCACACCGATGTGAACAAGTTACATTTTAAGCCTCAACACGTATTTGTATCGATGGACTATAACTGACGTCTACAGACAGCTTCATCTAACGGTAGAACACACGTTTTTCTCAAGCTCACGTGAAGCGTTTACCAAGATAGACCACACTCTAGGCTGGAAACCACACCTTCACACGTTTAAAAGAGTAGACATCGGACAGTGTCTGCTGTAGACCATAGTGAAATTAAACTACGATTCAGTAAAAAAAGATAATTGGTAAATTCCAAAATTTGTGAAGATTAAACAACACACTTCTAAATAACATGTGGGTCAAAGAAGAAATCTCAGGAGAAATTTTAAAATATTTTGAACTAAGTGAAACGATAGCTTATCAACACGCGTGGGATGTAGCACAAGCAGTGTTCAGAGGGAAATGTGTAGCGTCAAATGCATATATTAGGAAAGAAGAAAGATCTAAAGTCAATAATCTAAGCTTCTAGCATAAGAAACTAGAAAAAAGAAGAGCAAATTGAATCCGAAGTAAGCAGAAGGAAAGAAATAATAAGAATTAGAACCAAAAATAATAAAATCAAAAACAGAAAATTAATAGAGAAAATCAACAAAAACCGAAAGCCGGCTCTTTGAAAAGACTGACAAGATCAGTAGAGCTCTTAGGCCGACAAACTGGGGAACGTAGAGAGAGGACCTGCCCGCCTCACATCAGGGACGAGGAAAGGGCCGCCCGCGAAGGCCGTGGGGCGCGAGGGCGAAGCCGAACACTGGCGGCGACTCCGTGCCCGCGGTTTGATAGCGTCGATGAGACGGACCACTTCCTTGAAAGACACGATCTGGAAAAATTCACACAAGAAGAAGTCGATGCTATAAACAGGCCTCTGTCTATTAAAGAGCCCGAATCAATAACTGATAACCTTCCGAACAAAAAACAGGAAGCACCAGACACAGATGGGTTCACTGGTGAAGATATATATATATATATCTTTATTCTACAATCTTTTTCAGAGGATAGAAGCAGGGAGAGTACTTCCTAATTCATTCTATGAGGCCAGCGTTATCTTAATACCAAAACCAGAAAAAGACATTACAAGAAAACTGGAGACCAATATATATCATGAGCATAGATGCAAAAATTCTCAACAAAATATGACCAAATAGAATCCAAAAAATATAAAAAGATGTACACCATGATCAAGTGGAGCTTATCCCAGGTCTGCAAGACTGATTCAACATTTGAAAATTAAGTAATTCATCACATCAACAGACTGAAAAAGGACAATCACATGATCTTATCACTAGGTCCAGAAAAATACCTCTGAAAAATCCCATACTCATTCATGATAAAAACTCTCAGTAAACTAGAAACAGAGGAACACTTTCTCAACTTGATCAAGACTATCTACAAAAAAATAATAATAAAAAAATAAAAAAAGAAACCACCCTACAACTAACAGCAAATGTAATGGTGAGAAATTTTAAGCTTCCCCACGAAGATCAAGAACACGCAAGGAAGACCCATCACTACCCTTTCAGCGTAATACTGGGAGTCCTTGCTAATGAAATAAGGCAGAAAAGGAAGTGAAATGTATATAAATTGGGAAGAAAGACATAAAACTGTCATTGTTTGCAGACGATATAATCATCTATGTAGAAAACCCCTTCAGGAACCAATAAGTAATTATAGCAAGTTTGCAGGATACAAGGAAAATATACAAAAGTCCTTCACTTTCCTATATACCAACATCGATCAAATGAAATTAAAAACAAAATAGCATTTACGTTAGCTCCCCCCCAAAAGGAAACACTTACTATAAACCTAACAACATGTCTCCAAGAGCCACATGAGGAACACACAAAGCGCGGGTGAACCAAATCACAGAGCTCCGTGGGCGAAGAGAGGTCCCCCGCCCGTGGAGGGTGCACTCAGTCCTCTCCACATGCCAGTTCTCAGCTTGATCCATAGGTTCAGTACAATTCCAGTCAAACCCCCGACATTGATAGTGACAGTCATTAACGTTTCTACGAAGAGGCAGGGGACCCAGAGCAGCCCCCACGATACGGAAGAGGGCTGGAGGGCTGACCCTGCCCGACCCCAAGCCTGGCCGCAAAACAGCTGCTATCGCACGCGCGGGGCGTGCACTCGAAGCATCAGTGACATGTAACGAATTCATCTCAGGTGCAGAACAGGGTGATTCAATATTTATATCGTCGTGAAATGTTCACCAAAATAAGTCTATTTAGCATCCATCTCTGTGCATAGTTACGGAACAATTTTTTGTGTGTGACTTTTAAGATCTGCTCCCTCAGCAACTTTTAAATACGCAGAAGAAGTGTTATGACCTGTAGCCACTACGCTGTGCGTCACTTCTCCACGAGTCATTTATTCCGTAGCTGCAAGTCTGTACCTTCGGACTCAGGTCACTTGTATTGCCCGGCCCCGGCAACAGTCAGTCTGTTCTCTGTATCAGTGGGTTTGATTTTTTTCATTTGTTTGGTTTTTTAGATACCGCATATACATGAGACCACGTGTTATTTGTCTTTCTCTGTTTGACTTATTTCACGTAACATAATGCCCTCGAGTTCCGCCCATGTGGCAAGTGGCAAGATTTTTTTTTTTATGGCCGGAGGGTATTCGTGTACTCCCCACACCTTTGTCATTTGACACTTAGGTTGTTTCGTGTCTTGGAGTTTGTGAGTAATGCTGACATGAACATGGGTGTTTTGGTTTTCTTTGATAAATACCTATAAGCGCAATTGTTGGATCATATGGGAATTCTATTTTTAGTGTTTTGAGGGGCTTCCACACTGCCTTCCACAGTGGCTGCACCAATTTACATTCCCACCAACAGTGAGCAACGTTCCCTTTTCTCCACCATCTCACCGACGTTTGCTTTTCTTGTCTTTTTGACTCTAGCCATCATACAAGCGTAAGGCGCTCTCTCGTTGTGGCTTGCGGTTTTATTTTCCTCCTGATTGGTGACGCTGACCGTTGGTTCATGTGCCTGTTGGCCACCTGTGTGTCCTCCTTGAAAACATTTCCATCTCATTCTTTTGCATGTATCTGTCCAGTTTTCCCAACGTTACTGAAGAAACGCTCCTCTCCCCATTATATATCCTCCGTTATAAATTACCTGACCACACAGGTGTGGGTTCGTTTCTGGCCTCTCCTTCCTGTCCCTTTGTCGGGTTGTCTGTGCTCATGCCCGTGCCACCTGGATTGATTTCTGTGTCTCTGTGATGTGGTTTGCAACCAGGGAGGGGGTTGCCTCCAGCTTTCTTCTTCTTCCTCAAGATTGTTTCAGCTATTTGAGGCTTTTTGTGGTTTTTTACAAAATTTAGGATTGTGTGTTCTATTTCTGTGAAAACTGCCATTAAATTTCTGATAGGCATTGTGTTGGGTCCGCAGATTGCTTCGGGTAGTAGAGACATAGTAACAATATTGACTCTTCCAGTCCCTGAGCGCAGAGTATCTTTCCATTTATCTGTCTCTTCAATTTCTCTTGTCAGCAGCTAGTAGTTTTCAGTTACAGGCCTTTTGCCTCCTTGGTTACATTTATTCCTGGATATTTTATTCTTTTTAATGTAATTACAAATGGGATCGTTGTCTTGATTTCTTTCTGATAGTTTGTTCTTCGTGTATAAAGGCACGAACAATTTTCCTATATTCATTTCGTATCCTGCTGCTTCACTGAATTTGTTTATTAGTTCTAATAGTTTTTTGGTAGAGTGTTTAGAGTTTTCTATATGTAAGATCATGTCATCTGAAAATAGTGAAAGTTTTACTTTTTGCATTCCAACTTGGGTGCCTTTTCTTTTTCTTTTTCTTTCTTTCTTTTTTTTTTTTTTGGCCTAATTGTGGTAGCGTAAGTCAGTGCGGTATTGATGAAATAACTGACAAAGCAAATAGAGGGCCCAGAATTAGACCCACATAAATGCACTGAACTGATCTTTGACGAGGGAGCCTGGACAGGCCCCTCAACGGTGGTTCCGAAACACATGGACGCCCACACACAAAGAAACAGATCTGGACACAGGGCGCACGCTGTGTCACAGAAACTACTCGGGACGGACCTGAGACCTAAATGTACAGCGCGAAACTGCAAAACTCCTAGAAGATAACACAGGAGCAAACCTCGAGGACCTCGACACAGTGACACATCTTCAGACAAAACACTGAAGATGTGACCCATGAAAGGAATAATTGATAAGCCAGATGTCATCAAAATGTAAAACTTCTGCTGTGCAAAGATGATGTCAAGAGAGCGAGAGGACAAGCTGCAGGCAAGCAAACTGTATTTACGAGGCACACTTGCTGAGGACTGTTATCCAAAATATACCACGAATTCATAAAACTGAACAATATGAAAATAATCGACCTGATACTTTTTAAAAATGGGCCAAAGACCTTAATAGACACCTCGCCCCAGAAAACGCACAGATGGCAACTAAGCCCATGAAAAGATGCTTCATGTCCTATGCCATCGGGGAATTACGAATTAAAGTGAGGAGACATCACTGCGCCCCGCCCCCCCTGCCCCCCAAGAAGGAGCCAAGGCTCAAGCGCGGACCACACCCCCTGCGGGAGGGGACGAGGAGTGGCCAGCGGCTGTCTGGGGAGGGGCGAGTGATGCCGCAGCGACTTGGGAATGCAGTTTCACGGTTTCTTACGAAAGTAAACACGCTCTCGCCATAAGACCCAGCAATCACGTTCCCTGGTCCTCATCTGAAGGAGTTAAAAACTTATGTCCACACCGACACCTGCTTAGAGCAGCGTTACTCATCATCGCCCGAACTTGGCTGTCCTTCAGCAGGGGATGGATACGCTGTGGTCCGTCCAGACAGTGGGGTAGTACTCAGTGCTACAGAGAAATGGGCTATTAAGTCATGAAAAGACATAGAAAAACTTCAAAAGCATATTTCTAAGTAAAAGAAGCCAATCTGAAAAGGCTACCTACTGTGTGAGTCCAACGCTGCGACATTCTGTGAGAGACAAAACTGTGCAGATGGTAACAGGATCGGTGTTTGTTGGGAGTGGGGCGGGGGAGGGGAGAAGGGGGAGCACACAGAGGAATTTTGGGGCAGGGACCACTGTTCTGGAGGACACCGTGCTGCTGGGTCACGTCATCCTACGCCGCCCAAACCCCTGCACGCACAACTCCAAGGGGGGGGCCCTCGGGAACACTGTCGACTCCATGTGATTGCGATGTGTCGATTCAGGTCACCCTGGGTCAGAACGCCCCCTTCTGGAGAGCAGCCTTGCTACGGCAGGCTGTGCGAGTGGGGTCGGGGGTCCTGGGGAAGCATCGGTACCTCCCTCTGAATTTTGTCATGAAACAAAAACGGCTCTAAAAAATACTCTTTCATTTCAAAAGGCTTGCGAGAAAGATAGAGAAGTATGAGAATTTACGTTAAAATGTAAACTTCTCATAATACGTACTGATAATAACAATCTTACACGTTTTCTAATATAAATCAATATGCAGACACTATTAATTATAATGGGTAGCCTCACATAAATTGGCTGTAAAAACTACAAGAAAAAAATCGAGGGACGTTTGGCTTCTGCTGGGAGGCGACGGCAGAGGGACGGCTTAGCTCAGAGCTAAATTTTCGTGCTGCGCACGCGGGCCGCCCATGGCTGTTCACATTTCTTCACCCTTGTTTTCTTCCAAGAGAAAAGTCAACTATTTTAAGATGTATCAACAGTCAACTCATTCTGTGATTATATGTTTTCTTGATGCTACAATAATTGTTTACATAATCTGTTATGTAAACAAGGCCTGTAAACACTTAGCTACAAGTCTATGTGTTTATAAACAACCAAAACATGAAAGGACAACGGACGAAGGTCAGCACACCCTTCATTTAAGTCCCTCTGGACAGACATCCTGCGTTGCTTGGAGGGCCGCTGGAGGGGAGAAGAAACGTTTCACTGGGGCGAGGGGGTCCCGAGACGCGTGTGCGGAGGCTCCTCCCATTAGGGAGCAAGTGCGGCACAGGCAGGGCTCTGGGAGGTCAACTCGGCTCTGACGCTTCCACCGGGAGGCGGAATCCGATCGCTGGCTCGGGCCCACAGACGGCCCGCGCTTTGGGGGATGTGGCACCACGTCGCCTGTGCTTCGGACCAGCGGTGGCCAATCAGAGGCCCCACAGCCCCTCCTCAGATGTGACTGATTTGTCAGAACTGCTCACAGAACTCGGGAAAACCCACGGACTCGTTTATTACAGAGGCTAGGGAAGGGTCAGAAACAACGGCCAGCCGAGAGACGCCGATGGCGAGGGCCTGAACGCGGGGGCCCCGTCCTGCTGGAGCGCCAAGCCCTGCACGGTGGCCCAGGAGGCCGGTGACACGGGGAAGCGGTGACCCAGGGGAGCGGCCACGGAAGGGCTGAGAGCCGCCCTCTGGGTGCACGCGGACTTCCCGCCGCACTCGTGACTGATGGGGCCACTGACCATCGAGACCGAGTCTGCCGCCAGCCCCTCTCCGGCTGGAAACCGGGGTGTGAGCCTGCAAGTTCCAGTCCTGAGGCCACAGGGCTGGCTCCTGCTGACACCCAGCCTCAACACTTGGGTGGGGTCCAAAGGCCACCTCATTAGCATAACAAGGGACACCTCCTTTCTGCCAACACTTAGCCTGGTAGCAGGGAACCAGGCAAGGCCCCCTGCGGATGAAGACCAAATACATCAGAATACGCCTCTCTGAATGATGACTCACGTGGCTTAGAAATCTCAGTATGGGGGGCGGGGAGTGAGGTATTATGGGAACAGTTCTGAGCCCCGTTTCAAATTAGCACAAAAATCCCATTAAATTTTACTGGAAATGAGAAATAAAAGCAGAAACGGAAGTGGCTTCTGGTTGTGACGCATGGAAGAACTAGAAGAAACCTTAACATTTATGGCACCATTTCACTGCTCTTTTACTGTTGGCACCGAGGCTGGGGCAGTGGCCTGCATGATGCCCCCAAGGTCACAGCCGGGGTCGGAGGTCATGGCCAGGGTCAAAGGTAGCAGCTGGGGTTGGAGGGCCCCCGGCCAGTTCCTCTGCCTCGCCCGGCCCGCATCCAGCCCACATCTGCTCATCCAAACAAACAGCTTCCATTTGTTTTTCCTTCATAAAGGCAGGAAGTATCTGCATTTCCAAGGAAAATATTTATGTATTTTTGAAGTGGATTCTAAGACCCATTGGATACACAAGTGAAAACAAACACGCAGCAAGCGTCCCGGGCGTGCCTCTCAGAGGCCCAGCGCGGCCTTCCACGTGAAAGCAGGCCGCGGGGTTACTCCCGGTGGAAGGCAGTTCGTTTGATCTGCTACCTCGTCTCCGAAGGAATCCACACGCCTTCCTTTCCCGTCCATGTTGCCAAACAGCGGTCCTTCCATGACCCGAATGCACCGCAGCACCACCAGCTGTGAGGCAGAGTGGCTCGGAAGCCTTAACGTTGCATTTCGGTTATTGGGGTGAAAGGGATGGGTGGGCGGTGGGCGTTTTGAGATTCTGTTTTCATTTCCACGTGGGATCAGAGAAGCATTTTCCTCCGACTAGCCAGCCCAGCATTCTCGTCCCGCGTCCCCGGAGCGAGCTTGAAGCCCTGTCATAGGGCCAGCACCTCCCCCCAGGACCAGAGCGAGCTGGAGAAACTGAAGATGAGTAACGTAGCTCAAGGCCCTTTGTAAGTGCGATTCGAGTCGTTGGTGGGGATAAAGCGACACGGGGCCTAAAGTCGCTCATTTTGAATGGACTTCGTTGCCGGGCCAGCGTCCCCCCGGTGCCTGACCAGAGTCATGCAGACTAATTGGCTAATGTGAATTTCAAGGAGCCTCGCTAGTTAGATTAAAGAAACAGCAGCAGGTCACGTTGAGTTTAGAATTAATTATGGAATTTAATCATCAGTAACGACCGTGACATCCGTCTCTGTCATATTTTCCAAAGGCCAAATAAAAAAACGTAATAAAACAGGAGCCACGACGAACGCCGGAACTCGGCTCTCTCTGGTCTGAATGGCGCTGAAGCTCCAAAAGACCGGGCTCCCCGCGTGTTGGGGAGTTTCCCCCCGCTGCTCTCTCGTCTGCAGCTTGCACTCGCATTTCCAGCCCAAAGTGAGCCCCTCCGTTCTGCCACGGTCACTGTCACCTGACTGCTGCCCGACCGGGACAGAGCGGGCAGGACCTGTGGCCAGCGGGGCTTTGGGCCACAGTGGCCGGTCAGGCCCTCCTCCGACCCCGGCCACGAGGCGGGAGCTGGATGAGCTCGTCGGCCTGGAGCTCACCCCGTGGAGGGCGCGCTCGGCCTGGCCGTTGGCTGCCAGGCCCGGGAGCTGCCAGAGTCAGCGCCCAAAATCTTGTGCACGAGTCAGTGCTGCCGGCACATTGGCCCGGCAAGCGCCGCCCCTCCGCACCGGCTCAGCTGGAAGCCATCCTGTTGATGAGAGTTAATAACTTCAACACGTGTTTTCGTTGTTGCTCAACTTCAGCCTCGTTGTCTCCGCCAGCAAAAAGGTATCTCAGCACCGTCCCTTCTGAGCCTGAAGTATTCGGCCTCCCCACCTGTCCCCACCCAGCGCCGCCTCTCACCGGGGGATGCAAGCGGCAGAGGCGGATTTAAGGGCGGGCGCACCGGACATGCGCCCTGGGCCCCGACTTCTGACGGCGTGTATTTTTATTTTCTCTGTCTCTCTCTCTCTCTCTTTTTTTAAGGGGCCCAATATTTTCCTCTCTGCCCGGGGCCTCATCCGACCTTAATCCGCCCCTGGCGAATGACCTCCTTTCTTCTCCTCTTCCCATCCCCCGTGAGCTCTCACTCCGCGGAAGATGCATTTGCGTTCATCTCTGCGGAGCGTGCGCCTGAGCACCCGAGTTGGCAGCCCGCCGCCCACCGGTGTCCCTAAGAGCCGGCTGCCGCTCCCGGAGGCCTGCCATTCAGCCACACCGTCCCCAGGGAAAAGGGTTGCACACAGCCAACCCGGGGCCGGGCGTGCCCCACACGTGGCCCTTCAGGCTGCGACACGCTCGTCGCGACGGCCTCCTGGGGCGCGGGCGGCCTGGGCCCTGGGACAAGCACCATCTCTGACTGCGGGGCCGTCACGGGAATGCCCACGGGGTTCGCACTCCACGACCTGCCCAGAGCTGCACACGTTCCCATCCCCCACCGCGGGGCTCTCACCGTGAACCCTCAGCCCGTCTCCGCCACCTCGTTCATCCTTCGTCCCTAAGTTCCAGCTGTGTTTATACCGAGTGTGAGGGGAACCGCGTCCTGTTTGAGTAGATGTAGAGGTACCTGCAGGGCCACTGCACCTCATCTTTGGGGAAACTTGGGCACGTTTTGATTGCCCCTCGGTAGTAAAAACTGGAAGGGAAGTTAGAGGCCCAGGAACCACATGCAGGGAGGCCGTGGTACGCGATGACCAGCCTCGGGGCGGCGGCCGCGGCTCGGGGCTTGTGGCTACGTCACGTCTTTGTTCTTCGACATTTTATTTTGCTCCGATAACATGGTGACGTGAGCTTAATTCTGGTCAAAGGGACGGCAGTGCAGAGGCGTTGCTTGGCACGTCGGTAAGTTAGTGACAAGGTAAGGGGCATGTGTCTCAGGGAAGCCTCACGACTACTTTCTTCACAGAGTGTCCGACTCTACGGGGCCTCACGGGAGAAGCTGACGCTCAGTGAATAGCGTCTCTCTGCCCCCCTAAGCAGAGCTCTGCATGTGGGGTCCTCACTGTGGCCCGTCTGCACAGCCGGGACCATGGGGGGCATCGGATAACGTAAATTACGTTGGCTCTGAAGTGGCCTGGCTGTTGCGTCTGAAGCCCGCCGAGGCCAGGTTCACCCGGCGGAGAGCGTCTGGGCCGCTTGCTGGGCCGGTGGGTGCGGTCCGAGACCTCGGTCCCTCGACGTCCAGTGCTCATGAGAGAACACCGCGTGCTGCCCTGGGTCGGCCCTGGATCCGCCTGCTCTGTCCAGCTGGAGGGACAGAAACGAGATGAAAGGAGTGGGGCGCGTGCTGGGAGATGGGGTGCTCAGTCGCTTCCATCCTCCATCCAGACCGTGTTGTGCTTCACACGGGCAAAGGATTTCATGCGTGTTTTCCCCCGCGGCCTTAGTCCCTCTGCTGCTGGACGGGCAGGTGACCCAGAGCTGAGGGTTTGTGAGAAGACAGAGTCCGGGTTCCAGCCTGTGCAGGGGGCACTGAGAGCCTGCAGAGGGTGTGAGGGCCAAACCCCTAGTGGCGTGACCATGAGGAGGGGACTCGGGAGCCGCAGGGGGTGCGAGGGGAGAGCCGCACAGGGTTGGTCAACACCGGGGCTGGTGCAATGGGCCTCGCCCCTCGCCCGTCGCCGGGGTCTGACGTGGAGACGTGGGGACGTGGGGACGTGGGCCCATGTCACTGTGCCCAGAGCGCTGAGTTCCGTGTGGACCCCAGCTGCGGTGCTCAACCCTTACACACATCCCCGTTTGTGCCTCTGCCAGCCAGTGTGGAAGTCACTGCTGCTGTCCCCTGCACTGCTTAGGGACCAGACAAAAGGCAGTGGCGGCCGCCCCCACGCTACCCAGTGTCCTTCGTCCTGTGTCTAGCGAACCAGCTGCCCCCACGATTACAGTCTTGGCTGAACATCAGCTGGGACCATGGCCAAACCCAGAGCTTCATCTCTTGCAGGTACCGCAATGTGACCGGAGTACAACAAGGATAAGATAACGAAGCTGGGGACACCGGCACTGTGCTGGGAGACCAGGCTGTGACGCCCCAGTCCCTGGGCTCTCGTGTCTGACTTTCCCAGGGCCTGACTGTCGGCCCAGCCACACACTGCTAATAGGGGCACATTTTTATTGTGTAACTCAGACAGTGACGCTGCTCGTTACTAGAGAATGTCCAGTAACCGGTGTCAAGGTGAACGATCCCTCACGTCTGCAGGCTGCGTCCAGAGGCTCGCACCACATGGTGACACCGCCTGGCACCCGCCTTCCCCTCGGCAAGGCTAACCCGAGAGCCTGGGCCTGGGGCCCTGCCCTGGTCCCTGCCCTCACTGCCACCTCCCCACCCTCTGTTGACAGACGCCTTTGAGCACCCGGTCCAGTGTAGCCTGGCGCCGAGCCCGTGACGGCAGCAAAGGGACTCTGCACCCCCACCCAGCACGCTTCCTTCTGGTCTGCGGACGAGGGGGTCCTGCTGAATTGTGTGATGCCTGCGTGGGAGACGGTTGCATGCCACAAGGCTGACAGGTCCCCCCAGAGTGGGTGGGATGGGGCACCAACCAGGACTGAGAAACAGGAGAGAAGCAGCTACGGTCCAGCCAGAGCACCAGGAAAGACACGACCAGGGACTTACGGCCACCACGGTGGGAGGAGCCACGTGAGCCACGGGTGGCCAGTGAATTTTGCGTAATTTTCAGAGGGGCTGGAATCCACTTTTCTTTGACTCCTTTTCAACCATTTAAACATCCCAAATTTATTCTCAGGTCACTGGCCATCTAAACCCAGGTGGTGGGCAGGATATTTCTGACCCTTGGCTTAGGTCACATGACCGAATCGTGTCTGCGTTCAAATCGGGCTCTTTCCACCGAGCACGAAGCTTCCAGGCAACAAGGGAACAGAGAGGGCTTTCCCCGCCGGGGACAAGCCAGGGCCCACGTGGTGACAGCTTCGTCCCACAGTCTGCCTCCGGCAGTGACCCTGCAAATTCTAGAGGGACAGAAAAAGAGACAAAGCATCGGTCCTGCAAGGAAGCCTGTGGGTCTCCGGTTAGAGCTGGTTGTGAAAAGCCACACTTAAAGCCGAGAACCAACACTTTCGGAGTGTGTGTTACAAAACCTTCTCTCGGCAGAAGCTGTGGAGCGCTTTCCAGGCTCGCGGTGAAACGGACGGCTCTGAGCCGGGCCCGGCGTCCCCGCTTGGCCCCAGAGGCACGCGGCCCGGGGCTCCTCGCCCACTCAGCCGCGGCTTCTCACCGAAGACGAGAAACCATCAGGGCTGTAAAACCAGCCAAGCTTTTGCCTTTATTTAACCTACTGCCCTTGAAAATAAACCTTTTTATGGCTCACACGCCATCCGCCCCAGCCTGCACTGCGCCCTCTGCTCGCGCGACTCTCAGGGAGGAGCACCTGAAAGGCAAGACGACCAGGGGGCCGCCTGCTCGGCTGCACCTGCAGCCTCGAGCCCCGGTCTGACTGGCACAGGCGCCTGGTGCGGGCCCGGCCTGCGTCCTCCTCCCTACCCGCCGCAGCCGGCCTGCTGGTTCCGTGGGGCACCGTCCTGGGGCCCCTGCACCACCCCCCTCCTGGCCCCGACGTGAGCCTTGCCGTGTCTGTACCTTCCCGTGCACAGAGTCACCAGCAGTGAGACCCTTCTCTCCTGGTCGCCGCGCCCCCGGGAGCTCCCCTAGGAGCTGCTTTCACACAAACCCTCATCTAAGGCTCTCTTTCTGGGCAGCCGCCTGAGCCATGGGTGGCTACAGCACCTTAAAGTCCTGCCCCGGTGGCGGCGGGCCGGCCTTGAAACCCTTATGCGGCGCCGCCCTGCGGCCGGTTCCCTGACATCAGCCATGGCTGCACGTGGAATTTCCTGGGACGTGAGAAATAAGGTGCTGTGGCCCAAACCCTGGAGCATCTAATCCGGTCAGGAAGGGGCAGCCTCTGGGGCCACGGCGGAGAGTGACTGCTAAGGAATGGCTTCTGTCCTTGCGGCCCGCGTGTCCCGTATTGCGACGCCCGTCCGGGCCGAGGGGGCTCGTCAGGCCGCGTTCTGGCCCAGCAGCTCTGGGCACGGCCCGGGATCCTGCATTTCTAACAGGCTCCCGGGTGGACGCCGAGGCTGATCCTGCCGCTGAGGGTGGCTGGCGTGGGGGTGGGCTGTTGCAGAAGGCTTCCAAGCTTAAGGGGTCAAAATAAAGAGGTCAGATTCCTCGAAAGCAAGGATACCAGTGGACGGATGTTGGGGGTCAGAGAAATGAGAGTGGCGTTTGTAGCATGGGCAAGTCCAGGGTTCTCGCGAGAAGGGTGACATTGCATTACTGAAGCCACCTCCAGGGCTTTTCCTCGTCCCCAGGCCAGTGGCTAAGAATTCTATCAGGGTCAGGGGCCTGTGCCCAGTAAGGAGCCTTTGCAAGTGGGTCCCCTCAGGGGTAAGTTGGCAAGAGGAATCCCACGGGCCCATCTCTGAGCTTGGCGGGAAAGGGCGTGGCGCCCCCCCAACGTTTCTGCATGGGCGAGACCCTTTGGAAACCACCGGTGTGGTGACAGGACTTCACCATGTTCTGTGTCCCATTCCAAACGCCACATCAAGCCCAGGTCTGGACGGCAGCTGTGAGGGGCACAGAGTTGTGCCCTGGCCATTGTCCCTGCCTGCCTGTCACCGACCGTCATAAACCCAGCCCACAGCAGCTGTGCCCGGGGGCCACGCCGGGCCCTGGACTCCCTGCTCTTTTCCTCTGCCCACTGCGGGGCACCGTGCATACCAAGGTGGAGAGCAGAGGTGCCCCTCCCAGCGACTTCACAGCCAGCACCGACCTCGGCCAACGCAGCCACCACTCTCAGGTGCGGAGGCTCAGGTGTTTCTGTGCGAGCTCCCCAACTTTTAAAAGGCAGTGGTTTAGGAACTGCACGCAGTGGCTAAGTTAACGGAAAGTTCAGAGAGGTTTGTGTGCTCAGTTCCTGAGAAAACCACCTCAGAGCTGTTTGGTTTTGTGCGTGGACGTGGACGTGGACGGCAGAGCAGGACGGCCGGGTGCCGAGGCTGGGAGGTGGCCAGCAGGGCAGCACTTCGTGACCCTGAGCTCCCGGCCAGCTGCGGAGCCCGAGGAAGCCAAGCTGGCTCGGGCAGCCAGGCGAGGGGACGGTGTGCGACTGAAGAAGATGGGCAGAAACAACTCCAGGTCACAGGAAGGGGAAGCTAATGATCTTTTAAAGGAAATACTTTGCCCTCCTCTCCTGTCATTCTTTGAAATAATTTCATCGCCCAAGCCCCTTTTAGATTGTGAAGGCTTCTCAGCAAGTGCGGTGTCCTCACGGCCGCTCCGACAGCCGGGTCGCTTTGTGTGAAGGGGAGGAGGCGGGAGCAGGCTGCTGGAAGCACCGCCCACGTCTGGCAGGTCGCGTCTGAATTAATTTTGTCTCCAAATTGAAGAGCGAAGTCTGTGAAGTCTGTTTTACGGAGCCTGACTCACTTTCCTCTCACTGGTGCAGCTGGTTAGACCAGTAAGGGGCCGTTTTTGCTCCTTAAAAGACATGCTGGTCAGGAAGGCCTGGGGGCTGGACGGGCCTGAGGTGGTGGCGACGCTGTTACAGTGGACGCCCGCGTCTGCCCGAGAAGGGTCTGAGGGGCTGCTCACGCCCATGCAGCGACGCCGAGACCGGGTCCTTCCGACTCCAGGCCAGTGGTCCTTGCAGTGTTTATCTTGGGACTCCAGCCGGTTGGGGCGGTGGGGGGACGGGACAGGAACATGGGGTAGGCGTGCCTGCCTCTTAGAAACATGGGCTCAGCTGTGGCCCAGGCTCCCTCCAGCCACCCTCCATCTGTGGCTGAGTCCCAGGTGCCCCTCAGCGTGAGGCATGTCACCGCGTTTTCCCCAGCTGGGTGGCCTCACGCTGTTGATGGGGACTGGGTTGGCCACCAGCATCCCCGCCCCAGGAGTCTTCAGCCTCCCCACTGCGGGGGACGCCTGGGACCCCGCTCTGCGCCATCAAGATCACAGGCTCCCAGGTGTTTGAAATGCACGTCTGCAGGGCAGCCAGGGCCTGCGGTCCTGGCCTGTCCCACATCTGCCTCGTCGGGGCTGGCGCGAGAAGCTTCTTTGCTGAGCCTGTCACAGCGTAAGTGACGCGATTACCAGGACGTCAAGGACGACAGTCCTGGGCCCGATTATCTGCAGCTCGAGGGGTCTCAGCGCTTTGGTCTTACTCCTGCCTCCCCGGCACACCCCCGCTCACGGGACTTCACAGCCCACCCCGCTGTCTCCTGATTCAGGGCGCCCGGAGCCACCGGGCGCCCCTTCCGTCTTCGAGGAGTGACTTTGGGGGAGGGAGGGAGAGGGAGGGGGGGAGGGAGAAGGGGCGGGGAGGGTGCAAGGCTGCGGGGCGGGGCCGGGCCAAGCCTCTGCCTCTTCTCTGAAAACCGATGGGGCCGAGCGCCGTGTTTTCCACGGGAAAGTCACAGGCAAAGACGCCTTGAGTGGATGTGGACGACTGGGCGCGTGCAGGGACAGAGGGAAAAACACGTGCTCGTGGACGCACACGCACACTCGCACAGTCACAGGGGCCTCTGCGAGTGCCCGGCCTCGGGGCTAAGCCTGGGGCTGCAGTGCTCTCTTAAGGGAACGGGATGCTATTGTGATGCTCGGCAGCAGCGGCTCGGCCGTTCTCCAGCCCAGAAAGATCGCTGGCAGCCTGGGGAGGCGGGGGGGCTGGGCAGGGCGGGAGGCCACATCGGAGACACCTGCCCCAGTCGGGGCAGCAGACCGGGGCCTGAATGAGAATGGCGGCCCAGACACGGGGCCTGTGGCAGAGTTTGGGGCAGAACCCACAGATCGAAGCCCCTTTTAGGAATTGAGAAGAAACTAAAGAGAATGAGAGACCACCACTGCCCCCGGGGGGCGTCTACGGCAGCCCCTGCAGGTCCTTCTCGGCCACGTCCCTCTGTCCCCCCAGGGCTCACACTCTTTTCTGGGAAACACCGTCAGTTCTGCCAAGTGTGAGGCTCAGGCTGTGCACGTCCTGCCTGCCGCGAGCAGCACCAGACCCAAGCCCAGCGGGGACGCAGCTTCGAGACCTACAGGCGCCGCAGGAGACAAAAGCCCCCGCGTAACTGTGCCAAGAGTATAACATGGTGCCATCAGTGACAGTCTCCAGTGCGCCCGTGGAGCCGCATGAGGGCTTCAGACGGTGCTGTCGGAACCCAGGGAGCCCACGGCACCATCTCCATTTCAGCTGGTGTGCTGAGGGCGTTTATCGAGCGTCTGCTGTATGCCAACCTTGGGAACGTGCACCGCAGGTGAACAAGATGTGACCTTAGACGTCCTCCCTCAATCGCTCCCCGGTTCCTATCGGCGAAGGGGCAGCGAGCATCTCCCTCATGTGCTCACAGTGCGTTTCTGGGGACCCAGGCGTCTGGGCCAGAGCCTTGTCACGGGGCCTCTGCGGACATCCTCGGGCTTTCACTGAGCGTTCAGGCTCCGCAGACCCTGCCGGCCAGTGACTCACTTCCAAGTTTCTGTCCAATGGCCACTGCCCCCCTTTTTCCTGTAAGAGAGAGGACATCACGTCTTCCCAGTGTCTGCTTTTGTGACATCACAGTTGCTGTAGTCACTGACTGGCGAGGTCACAGCCCAACGCAGAACTCCAGGTTCACATGCCACTCCGAAGTGGCCTCGTCTCCCTCTAAGTCCTTTCCGGGGGGTGGAGGGTGGGGGTGCAGCAAATCCCCCTGTGGCCCCTGGCCCCGTCTATCTACACAGCCTGGGCACGCAGACACTTCTCGAGCATCCTGAGTCCCAGGCAGGGACTGGGCGCGTGTGCGGGTGACGACAGGGGGCGGTAGTGCCTGTTCCGAGCGCGCAGACCCTGCACATCTGTTGACTCAGTCCGATGACTCAGCTGTGCCAGCCCCTGGACGTGCCACTCGCCACTCACGGGCATGCTGGGTGACACACTGTCCCCCTCAGTGTGACTGCCTGCGAGTCAAGCACCGGGAGCCTCTGCCTGCACCAGATGCAGACCTGAGGTGAATGGCGGACACGCCAATGTCCTGCGGCCAAGATGCGCTGGAACCAGGACATGCCGGGGGCATTCCTGCCCCCAAGCCCAGGAGACTTCCCGTCCCCTTTGTCCAGAGAACTGCCATTCATTGAGCACCATGCATTGAAAGGTCCCTATCACCCTGTGTCACTGTGATGGTCTAGGCAGCAAGTTTAGCTGACTTTGTTTCCCCAAAAAGACAGTATTTTCACTTATAACAGGCCAGCCAACGGAGGCCCATGAGCCCAGTCCTCCCTTCGGGCAGCAGCGTTTCACTGGAAACCACCTCAGCCATGTGTTTACACGGGGCCTGTGCCCCTTTGCTGCGGCACAGTTGTGCCAGGGACAGCGAGGACCTCAAAGCCGAAGGTATGTACTGTCCGGGCCATCGCGCGTGTGGTTTCCGGGATGAAGTTCTTTCTAACGAACAGAGCGGTGGCACTGGATGGCCTGGGGCACGTCCACTGTAAAATCCTATGTATACGGACCCGGCAGAAGTAGTAATGCCTGCTTGAGTGTAGCTGGCACGGTGATACTGTGGGTGTCATAATTTATAGTTTTAACTTGAACATTGCACCTAAAACGTCACGTGGTGTGCTCGAGTGTGATGTTGCTGTGTTGCAGAATTACATGCTTATGATTTTGTAATAAAAGAGTTTGCAATAAAAAGGGGTGTTATTTGTGCTGGACCCTGTAGATTATTTGTTCAATTCAATACATTTTTATCAACTTTCTCCCCCCTCCCCAAAAAAGGCCAGAAGGCCACCTGTGGGGATTTCTGCACTGAGAGGAAAAGCAGCACCCCAAAGTGAAGTGTGACAGGCGACACCTCTTTGGACTTTCGCCAGCACGTGGGGTGTGTTCGAACAGTCCTCTGGCTTCACCCCCAATTCCACTGACAAACGGAGTCCCTACCAGCCAGGGGTGGGGCCGGCCACAGTTTCCCGTCTGTCTCCTCGTTCACAGGGCTATTGCCGCCTCTGTCGTTCTGGGATGCGCACTCCGACTCCAGCTTTATCTCCGTCTGGAAGCTGGCACAACCCACAGGGAAATTACAAGTCACGCAGAGGTTCCCACCGGCTCCCGGGCCTCCGGCGCTTTCATCTCGTCTCCCACTCCTGAGGCCCTCGTCTCCGCCAGGGCGCGGTGGCCGCGGGCCAGCCTGCCGTCGGCCGGCACCTGGACGCATTTTCCATTGGACCCGCGCAGAAGAATGTTCCCATTGCTGCAGTTTTTCCATGACAGCTCTGCCCGGTGAGAGGTGGCCCAGGGCCGGCTGCCTGAAATGCGCTGTCTCGTGCCTGTTCCCACGCGGGGTGGAAAACAGCCCGCGAGGCTCAGGCGACGTTCCTGTGTTAGAAAAGAGCCGACGGTTAAGCTGGAAACACCACACCCTCGTAGGACGACCTTCCTTCATGTTTTGTTTTCGCTTTTCGTTGCCAGTGCCCACGAGCTCTGGGCACTACGACTACGCTTTCAGGATGGGATTTCAAAGACGGGGGACATCACATTTCTCCTGGTTGGCTGACATCTCAAGAATGTTTTGCCTGAGGCCTTTCCAGAAGAAGAGAAGTTATTCTCTGGTCATAAAAATGATAAAAAGAAAAGAGAAGAAACAATCCCCCAAACAATGGGCAAGTTTCTTCTTTAATACAATGAAACGTATTTAAATGAAAACAGTGGTGTGTCATATGCCACAGGGACCTCCCGTGCTGCTGCCCATGGTCCACACTGTGCTGTAAGGAGGCCCGTGGAGGAAACCCGAGCCCCCGTGCCCCCCCCCCACCTGAGACCCTGGGTCGCCAGAAACCGAGGTCGTGCTCAGGGTCCCGCCTGTCACCTCGGGCAGCCTGGATGACACGGGGAAGGTCTGTGACCTTTCAGGTGGAGGGGCAGCCCCAGGGGCTGCGACGTCACACAGGAACGCGGCTGGACCCTCCCCACCAGCCCAAGATGAAAACACCAGGCACCGCGTACAGTCTTCAGGGGTTTCTACATGTAAAAATTAGTTAATTAGCAATTATTACCTATGTTAGGTAAGCACAGATGATGATTATCCTAATTGTACAGACAGAGTAGATGAGAGTGGTGGAGGTGCCAGGAGAAAAATTAAAATTAACGAGGTCCCGAATCACAGGCCTGAGCAGCAAAAGGGCTTTAAAGAGCTTGTTCATTTAAAAAAAAAAAAAAAAAAAAAAGCTGTAAAGTGAAACTTGAATATCGCAAAACAGACTTTCCAAAATAAAAACGTTCGATTTATTAATGAAACCAGGGATGGGATTCTGTTTTTCATTTTTTAGTGGAAACTGCTAGTTTTTATGATTTCATACCTTCCCACACATCTGGGATGACTGGCCCCCGACTTCTGATGAGGAATTCCATGTTTTCACTGGTCTTCACTCTTCGGATTGCATTCCTTGTTTTCTTCCTTCTTAGGAGTAACCAAGGGTCTCTGATGTCTTAGAAACCTGTTTTAGAAATGCTTGTGGATCCGTGAATATCTGGGCAAGCTGTGTTTGGTGAATGCCCACTGTGAGCCAGTGTCCAGCGTGGCAGGCTTCTGCTAAACTTCAAAGATTTAATCCACTTTACAAACTGCACCGTCATGCGATTTAGCTCAAGGGGGGGGTCTGTGGTTGCACGAGTCATTTTAAGCGTTTTTATTAAAAAGAACTGCATGTTGCCTTCTTTCATGCATTTTCCCTTTGCTTCGAGTCAGGGATGGCGGGAAGGCGACTGGTGTGGGGGGGTGTCGTCGGGGACGAGGGGCACCCGTGCGCTTCGCCGGGTGTCCTTCATTTCTGAGGTCTGAGTGAGACTGTCTACACCCGGCCCAGGAATGGACGAACGGCCCGAGGCAGGACATGTATGGCAACCGTCGGGAAGAGGACACTCTTTCCCGTGGGCTCGACGAGCTAGTGGGGTGCAGTGGCTGTGTGCACAGCCACGGAGACCTCCCAGGGAAGGGAGCCCACGCCGAGCGGAGAGGAGCGGAGAGGAGCGGAGCAGGTTCACCTGGTCGTCTAAGCTTCCGTGGCGATCGCGCCGTCGTGACCGTTCACAGCTGAGTGTTTGGGGATGTTTGTTCTTGGTCCTTGTGGGCACGCACTGAGGAGTGGAACTGCCGCACCGTGCAGTTGTGCCGTGCCGCCTGTGCTGAGCCACGGCTGGCCGTTCTGCAGCCCCGTTGGCAGTCCCACAGCCCTGTGAGAGGGTTCCAACTTCTCTGCGTCCATCCCCGCCCTTCTCTGTCCCTCTGACATTCGCTGTCCTTGTGGGTGTGAAGCGGGGCCTTGCGCAAAGTCTGCCGGTCCTAGCCCAGCGGTGGCCCAGCCGTTCCTGCGGGACTCGGTTGGGCAGGACTCGGCATAGATTCTGTTATGGGAACAGTGTCATGAATGCTGGTGTGACCCCCAAACAGGCCGCACTGGGATTCTGACCCCTTGGGCCGGGGGAGTCAACCTGTGATTAGGGTCCTAGAGCAGAGCGGGCATGGAGCAGGAGTGGGGACCCTGCCCTTGCTCAACATGAGGCGACCCGTGGACACAGAGCCCCTGCTCTGTCACAGGACGAGGCCTGAGCAAACCGGCCCCTTGTCTGCCCCAAGACCTGCCACGCCCTCCAGCACCGGCCCGATCTGTTCAAAGTCCTGCCCCCACCCCCGGCCCTGACCTGGCTTTGTCCTCTCCTTTCTCATCTGTCTTACCAACCCGTCCCGCGGCCACTAGAACGGACACACACGCCCCCTCCTCTGGGCCGACTCCCTGGGCCTGGAATGTCCTGCCGGCCATCCCTCTGCTCAGAGGCCCTCCTGGGAATGGGCTGCTCTCGGTGCTCAGTCCCCCGTCTGTTAAATTCAGCCACTAAAAAATATGCTGACTTCTAGGAGGGTTTTTTTTTTCCCCCTGATACTAAAATTAACCAACGAGGAAGCTCAGACAGACTCTCCTTGGCCTGAAGAGGCCGAGGCCACCCCGCTCTGTGGCCTCAGCTGCAGCATCTCGTCCATTTCTCAGTCTGCTGGCGGTGGGGGGTCGCTCTTATAGAAGCAGCCCCCAACTGAAGCACTGACCTGTATGAGGAGCTGGGCCTGCGTCTCAGAACCGTTTTGAGTTGAAGATTACGGCCCCGTTGAGTTGAGTCTCAGCCGCCGTGTGGCAGTGATAGGCCCACACACCTTTGCTGAAAGAACCTGTTTCTTGCCCATCAGCCGAGACCCTGTGGGCAGCTTAGCAGATACACCGACGGCGGGTTCTGGCACACACTCTCCTGCCCAAAGGCCAACGTATCCCACCCCCAAAGAAGTGAGTTGTTAGAGCAATTACAAGACAGTGTCTCTCACGAATGGACAGCAAATGCCAACACTGATTAAAGAACACTGTCGAGTGACAGCTTCTTAAAGGTCAGTTCCAAACAAGTGACCTCTGGATATCCAGGTGACCCTTTCACTAGGTGAAGCAGTTAAACAGTAAAGGTCAGGGTCTTGGCAGCCGCAGAAGGGGAGCAGCGAGAGCAAAGGGATGGAGGGGATGCTGCGTCCACCTTCCAGGCCCAGGGCTGCGTGAGCGCGGAGTCCAAATTCCCTCTTCACCAAGCCGCCCGCGAGCCATGGATCACGCTGGGGGCCCCATGGTCTTTCTCCAACGCCCAAGGGCGTTGATGAAGGCGCGGGGGCGCTCACCACCCTGCTTGGAAAGGGCCAGATTCAAGGACAGACACTTCCATCTGGCCTGAACCCGGGACGGTGGCATCAGCGTCCCCTGGAGACGCTCCAGACTCCCCGGGTGACAACCGCACCCGCGCTAAAATCTGAGGATCTCAGCTGCACACGACCCCTCAGGGCGCTTGGGCCTCGTCCGGGCCTGGGCTTCCCGGTTGGCGGTGTCAGGTGGGGACCAGGCCACGGATGCGGGCGCAGGGCCGGCCCCGGAGCCCGGGGCTCCCTACTGTCCCGGCCGGATTCAGCCGCGGCCGTAAGTGCCCGCGTAGCGGCCCGGGCGCTTTCGCCCGCCGCCTGCAGCCGCGGGGCGGGGGCGGGGCGGGGCGGGGCGGGGCGGGGCGGGGCGGGAGGCGGGCTGCACGGCGGCCGGTGGTCCCGGAAGGGGCTGCGGGGCGCGGGGGGGCGGGGCGGCGGCGGCCGCGGCTCCGGGCGTCGCGGGCCTCTCTCGCTGGCATTTGCCTCCCGAAGGGAAGAGCGCGAGCGAGCGAGAGGGGTCCCCGGGGAGGAGGGTGCCGGCCGCGTCGCGTGGGCGCGGCCTCTCGGCGACCCCAGGGCCTCCCGCTGCTTCCCCCGCGCAGCGGGCGGGCCGGGCGGGCGGCGCCGGCGGGATGTGCGTGCGCTCGCGCTCGGGCAAATACGGCGGAGGAGCCCAGGGCCTTTTCCGAGAAGTCTGCCGAGTTGGGCTCAGTCCGCGGAGAGCGCGCGCGCGGCCGGGTCTGCGCTCCTCGCAGGGCGGGCGGCAGGGAGGGCGCCGCTCCCGGGCGGCGACCCCGGCCCGGCCCCACCATGGGCTTCGAGCTGGATCGCTTCGACGGCGACGTGGACCCGGACCTGAAGTGCGCGCTGTGCCGCAAGGTGCTGGAGGACCCGCTGACCACGCCGTGCGGCCACGTCTTCTGCGCGGGCTGCGTGCTGCCCTGGGTAGTGCAGGAGGGCAGCTGCCCCGCGCGCTGCCGCGGCCGCCTGTCGGCCAAGGAGCTCAACCACGTGCTGCCGCTCAAGCGCCTCATCCTCAAGCTGGACATTAAGTGCGCCCACGCGGCCCGGGGCTGCGGCCGGGTGGTCAAGCTGCAGGAGCTGCCCGAGCACCTGGAACGTTGCGACTTCGCGCCCGCGCGCTGCCGCCACGCGGGGTGCGCCCAGGTGCTGCTCCGCCGCGACCTGGAGGCGCACATGCGGGACGCGTGCGACGCGAGGCCCGTGGGCCGCTGCCAGGAGGGCTGCGGGCTGCCCCTGACGCGCGGGGAGCTGCGTGCGGGCGGCCACTGCTGCGCGCGGGCCCTGCGGGCGCACAACGGCGCGCTGCAGGCCCGGCTCGCCGCGCTGCACAAGGCGCTTAAGAAGGAGGCGCTGCGCGCGGGCAAGCGCGAGAAGTCGCTGGTGGCGCAGCTGGCCGCAGCGCAGCTGGAGCTGCAAATGACCGCCCTGCGCTACCAAAAGAAGTTCACCGAGTACAGCGCGCGCCTCGACTCGCTCAGCCGCTGCGTGGCCGCGCCGGCCAGTGGCAAGGTAAGCGTCCGCCGGACCCCCCTCCCAGGCCGCGGGTACCCAGGGCACCTCCCCGTCCACTCCCTGGGATGCCAAGGACTTCCCAGGAGCATCCCTGCCTCCGTCTCCTCCCTCTGCCTGCCAGCTGTGTCCCGGGGAACCGGGCGCTGAGTCAGCCCGACCTTGTAAACTGGGGTCCCTACGGACTAATGGGCACGTAGGGTGAAAGGCGGAACAGCAGCCTCAAGAGGTGGGGAAGACTGGGAGGAACCCGCAACCGGCGAGCAGAGCCAGGACAGGGCTCAAGGTTTGCTGCTCAGACCAGCCAGCGTGCGTTGGGGGAAGCCATTTAGCCTCTTTTGAGGTGGGGAAACGTGGTCCCAGCACACGTGATGCACAGGGTAAGATGTTGGCACACAGGGTACACAGGGTGGCCTCTGCCCCGCATCCGGGCTCAGAGCACTTGGGCCAGGGGCCAGGAGAGAGGCCTGGGCAGGGAGGGCTGGATGCGGGCATGCGCTCCGCCGGCAGCCAGCAGCTGACCTTGGGGAGCTGCTGACCCGCTCTGAAGTCGGAGTCCGTGCCCCCGGCCATGTGACAGGAGATGGAGCCCAGCCAGGCACCCCCTGTGCGGCCCCTCCGGGGATTCCAGGAAGCATGAAAGGAGCCGACACCAAGCATGAAGTAATAACCGGGACAGAGTCCTGTGAGTCTGAACCGTTTCAGAATCCGGGCTTCGTGCTGACCAGCTGGGTGACCTTGCGGCCCGGTCCAGGTGCACCAGATTCCCTGAACGTAGAGCGGCTGCTGTCAGCCGTCAGGGAGAGACGGACCTGGCGCTGTGCCTGGGCTGGGGGTGGGGGCTCAACGCTCAACTGCTGCGGCCTGTAATTATCTTCACCCGCTGAGCCCTCCCCGCGGCCCGGAGGCGGTGGTGGTGGAAGCCCCACGCCAGTCTGGGCCCAGCGCTGAGCACTTCCCAGCTGTTCCCTTCTAATCCAGTGAGGCAGCTGTGATGCTTCTCATTTCGTAGGTGAAGAAGTGGAGGCCCGGGAAGGGGCCGTCCGGGGCCTGGGTCCCAGCCTTCAGGCGCCCGAGCCGGGTTCCGAGTCCGCACCTGCCCGCCTCTGCCGCGTGTCTCTGGGTGCAGCCACCAGCCCCTGTTTGTTGGGCGACTGCCCTGCCCAGTCACTGTGGGCGGCGCTGTCTGCGCATCGTCCGCCCGACCCTCCGAGGCGAGCAGGCAGGCTCAGAGAGGTCGCAGGACTCGCACAAAGTCGAAGAGCAACTCAGGGCCGAGCGGGACCGGGCTCCGCCTCAGAGCACTGGGGGTGCTGGGCGCTCAGGCCCGTAGCTCTCTGCTGTAGGGTGTTCCACCACGTCCCTGGCCTCTACCCACTAGATCCCTGTAGCTATCTCCACCCCGTCCTGCCCTCCCCCCCAAATTTTGACAACCAAAAATGTCTGCAGATATTGTACAGTGTTCTCTGCGGGGGAGGGGGAGGGGAGAAATCGCCCCCTGAGAGCCAGGGTTTCCTGACTGCAAAGGCCACACTTGGGACAACTGGGACAACAGGGCGGGGCTCCGGCTGCCTGTCCCGTGGCTCCGCAGAGGAGGGCCGTGTCTGCCCCGCGGGCTCCGGGCCTGCGTCTGCTCTCCCGCCTGCGCCTCCCAGCCCCCTTCCCGGCCTGCACACCAGGCCGCAAGTTTTCCACCCCTCCACCGGCCCCGCCTGGCTGTCAGCTGCAGGCCGAGCAGCTGGCCGCACTGGGCACAGGGCAAATATTTACAGCTCAGAGCTCCACGGGGCTGCACAGGCCACAAAGGCCCGGGGAGACCGTGAGTCACCCCACGGGGCAGAGCCCGGCCTTCCGGCGGGCGCCGGTTTGGGGCGAAGGAGATCCGAGTTTCTGCTGTTTCTGCTCTTTCCGGGCTGCCCGTGTAGTTTGGGTGGCGCTTGTTTATAAATAAGCCACTCGCTGCCCCGGCATCACCCGCCATTCATCGCTAGGCCAGTTTCTTATTTTTCTTGCCTTTCTGTTTTCTTTCTGGAGTGCTTGGGTAAAAATTCTCTCTGAATCAAAAATGCGACACTTGAGTCGAAACTGGATGCTTTTGGCACTCGGAGCCGTGGGCGGATCAGGGGTGTTCAGCCTGAGGACAAGGTGTTGCCTCTGGGGCTTACAGACCACTCTGCTCCTCGGGGCCGCAGGCGCCCAGCCGGCCTCGGCTCTGCCGGTCCCCCTCCGGCCTCAGCCCGTGGGCCTCAGCCCGGCCTTCGGGAAGCCGCTCGGCCCCGGTTAACCCTCCACGGCCCTTGCTGCCCCCACACAGGCTGCGTGAGGCCTTGTCTGCTTCATCCGCCGGGCTCAGCCTTGCCGGACACAGTTTATTTTCCAAACACCAGAAGGGTTGGTGTCCCTAGGAAACGCCCCCGCACAACAGTTTTATTTTTTTATAAGCCGTGATGTTTACATCCCTGTTACGGGCTGTACCGGGTAGGAAACACTCAGGAGATTTTCGGTACCAACTCCCCAGGGCCTGGCCCTGTCCCGTGGAATGATCTGGCATTACTTAACTCGTCTCAGCTGGCTGAGTGCTCCGGGTTTGCGGGCGCCGTTCTCGAGTTGAGCTGTAGAGCCAAGTTCTCAAACTCCCCTCGACCGGAACCACCTGCAGAGCTTGTTAAAACGGACACCCAAGTCTGACTCCGAGGTTCTGACCCGTCTTGCGCGTGAGGTGTGTGTCGGAGATGAGCTCCAGGTGAGGCCAGTCTACCTGCCACACCTCGTAGCCCCTTGGCTAGATGGAGTGTAGGCTCGGCACAGACAAGCCTGGATTGGGTGCCCCCACCCCCCGCCCACAGTATTTATTTCACTGACCCTTGCCACCACGGCCCCGGCTAAAGGCCCGAAGGGAGACCAGGGCGTGTTCTGGAGCCCAGGCTGCCGGCAGCGATGTGGGCCGTAAGAGGGTGTCGAGGGGCCTCTGGAACGGAGGTGAAGGGTCTGTGGGCTGCCACGGGCTTGGTGACACTGGCCTCGGTTTCCCCCGATGCCGAGAACACAGGCAGCCCACCGCAGAGCTTCCCGGGTGTTCTGGGCTCCGTCACTCCCTTGGGACTCATCCTCGATCCTTCTGCTCTGCATCCCCCGCGCCCTCCGTCCGTAAATCCTGCTGATTGTCCGTCCCGCACGGGCCGCGAAGGGGACGCCGCTCCCTGGACGGCCACCATTCCCCAGCCCAGGGCCTCCCTCCGGGCCTCCGCCCGCTAACCTGCGGGCACGTGTGTCAGGGGAAGTGTCCAGTGCTCTGCAGGGCATTGCGCGGCACCCTGGCCTCTGCCCAGGAGGCGCCTGCGGTGTGACAGCCGCAGCCACCTCCAGGCATGGCCGCCCATCCCCGGGGGACAGAATCGGCCTGGTCTGCGCTGCCAGCCGCTCCCTCTGTCCTTCCCTTCCCTTCGGTCAGTCCTTTCCCGGGATCCAGGGCCGATCTCCTGGACACGGCAACCTGAGCTCAGCCTTCCCGCCGAGATGCTGCCGTGCCTCCCGTCCGGGGGGCTGTGCTGCCCAGCGCGCAGCGCCTCCTGCCCTTCCCTGCTCTCCTCCCGACTTCCCTGAGGGCACGCCCGCCTCCCCACCCCAAGGCCTTCCCACGGTCTCTTATCTCTACCGGCAAGAGCCTTTCCAGCTCCTCGTCTCTAGGTAACCCGTGAGTTTCCAGCTCACCCCGTCCCACCTTTCCATCAGCATGTCCTGCCCATCTCTGGGTGACCCGTGTGTCCTCCCCACCCCAGCGTCACCGCCTCCAGGGAGCCTTCCGTGCCTCGCATACCGGGTCTGGTCCTGGGACCCTCAGTGGGTCCTTCTCTGGCACAGCATCCGTCTGTCCCTCACAGCTGTGGTGGTGTGGCGGGCAGGCTGTCCGTTGTCACCCTCCCCAGGAGGGACCCCAGCTGTCCCCTGGGGCTGTGTCCCTGGATGAGGCTGTGTGTTCCGCGGATGAATCTAAGAGCGGGGGGCTGGTCTTGTTGGCCAGAGTGACTTTGTGTTAGAAAGAACGGGCTTCCTGTGCCCCGGAACGGACAGAACTGCTTCCAGGTGTTCGCAGCCACTCCTCTGGCCCCTCCGACCCTCCCGGCTCACGCTGGGTGAAACCCCGCGTCAGAACTGCTGGAGGCGAGGAGGCCAGGGGGCCGTTGTCCCGGAAGGTGTCTGGGACCCTGCAGGGCTTGCCGGCATTCTCGGTCAGCGTGCTAGTTTCTGAGAGGCTTCGGCATGTGGCCACGGTCCGTTTCGGTGGTTTGCAGGGAGAGTTAGGGTTCGATTCACGGGTATGTTACCCAGGTACCCTGGGTCGACTGATTATTACCGACAGTCTGACTGGGAATTCGGCGGCGGTTTATGGGTCTGTGGTTCCCCTGTGGTCAGAAACGGTACCTCTTTGTAAAAATATTTGATGAGTGAAGACCCATTTGTAAGGCAGCTGCACATGGGGCTGGAGACCCAGGGCTCCGGAGGCGGGGCGGGGGGCGGGTCCCGGTCACGTTCTCCCGTGCACCGTGCCCTGAGAGGCTAGGTCCTGCGTCAGCGTCCATCTCTAGGGAGACTGTGGGTGTGCGTGCGTGTGTTAGCGTGAGTGTGGAAGAGAAGGATGTCAAACGTTGTAGAACAGGGAGGTCAAGGCCAGAAGTCGCCCACAGTCTAAGTGTAGAGCTGGGATTCCAGCCCAGCACCGGGCTGCAAGCTCACGCACCGCGACCCAAAGGAGAAAAGCGTTTTCTCGGAGGCAAGGACCCCTGGAGTCCCACGTGGGCCTGGCGCTGCCACGTGCGTCAGGTGTCTGTGTGACCAATGGAGACACGGGCGCCTGGCACCCACTGGGCTGCCTCGGTGGGCCCGATGGCGCCTGGCCCCGGTGGTGCAGTCAGCCCGTCCGCCACGGTTCCTGCCATTTTCATCGGTCCAGATCAGGGCAGGTGGACTGTGAGACAAGACAGCTTGGCTGTGAGGGGGAGTCGGACAGGCTGACACAGAGGGAACGGGGCGCGGGGTCCCGACGGGGCCGCGTCTCCTCTCTCAGCTCCCTAAACCCCCTGTGTAGGAAAACAGTGAAATCCCCCGATGTGGGCTTGAGGCTCGGCCCCTGCGTGTCCCGCACGCCTCGTGCCGGGCTCAGGGCAGGCGCCGAGGGACGGACACTGGCAGATGGGAGCACGTCCTCCCACCCGGCAGACGGATGCTGTATGTGCCTTTGGAAACAGCACAAACCCTGCTGTCTGCACCCACCCAAGCCTCCCTCCCCGAGCCAGCCTGCGTCCCGATGGCTGCCGACCCAACTCGCTGTCCCCACAGGAGGGGACGAGGTGCCGCAGAACGATGGCGCTTGTGAACAAGCATCGGGTGGGCCAGAAAGCCCGTGTGGTTTTTTCCATAAAATAAAAGACACGTTTTTCATTTTCACCAAGGATTTTATTGATTTGGATATTCTGAGTATGTTGGCTGTCTCCCGTGTGGCAGAACGTAGATTATTTTCAGTTAATGTCTCGATTTGATTGCTATCAACTTTGACTGGTCAGCCCGACAGTGGAGCATCGTCCAGTGAGAAACTTCCAGCACGAGGCTTCGCAAACCATGTCCGACACGTTCTGTCAGTCACAGCACCTTCTCCATGCCCGGCACAAACCTTTTTCTGTTTCAGTTGCACTTTTACCTTTCTTGCAACAATAAAGTATAATATGCTGAAAATGTTGCATGTTTTCTTCCATCTTCAGTATTAAAGTGGCTACACAAAAATTCACCAATTTCGATAAGTTTTTTTAAATGCACGCTGGTATGACAGCTGTCACAATGCACTCTGACACAGTTGTTTCCAGTGAAGTTAAAGACAACTGAGCACTACTGGAGCCCACCTTACGGAATAAGATGACCGGCCTTTTTGGGCGACCCAATAACCAAGGGCCCCGAGCATCTGTCTGTCTGCCCCACCCCATGAGCGCGTTTACCGGGAGCCTCGGGGACGGGGACGGGGACAGTGCGCGGCCTGCGTGGGGGTGGGTGGCCCTGGGACGAGCTGCCTCCTGGTTCGGTGATGGGAAGGCAGGAATGCGTCCTGGGCCAGGAGGTCACCCCTGGACGTTGGCTGGACGCTGCTGTCCGGTGACCCTGTGCTTGCCGTGATAGACCGGGACGTCCCTTCAGGTTGTCCATCTGGGTCGGATACAGGCCTTTGTCGAAGGTGGGGACTCTGGGGTGCCCTGAAGCTAGCTGGCCTGTGGCTGGTGCGCACCCTGGAGTCGTGGCATGGGGTGCATGTGCCCTCTTGCCTCATGGTCGAGGGCCTGAGGGGACCCTCTGAGCTCTTTGAGCCTTACCTGCCTGGCCTGTGAAACGGGGCGACACTGCCCCTGGGCTGGGCTGGCTCCAGGGCTCCGCGAGGGGCAGGCAGCGCTCGGCCAGCGTCCCTGAGCCCCCGTTGGGGCCTGGTGCCCGCGGGTGTTCGGGCCTTTTCCAAATGAAGAACTGAAGAGACGGGAGGATGTGAAGGGTTGTCATGGAGAAGCAGGGACGGGGTTTTGCTCGAGGCCACAGCTTCCTGGTCAACCTCGTGCCATCGCCCCCCCGACCTTCCCATCCTCTGACGTCAGGTGGCCACCGTGCCGGGCCCGCGTGGCTGCCCTGGGCTGAGACGTGAGGAGGGGCAGCTGGTGACTGAGGTGAGGCCGCCGGTTGCCGGGCGGCGTGTTTGTCCCGTGGAGTCGCAGCTGGGGGCGGCTGTGCTCCAGGAGACCTGGCCGGCCTTCTGACTGGGGGAAGAAAACGCCCCCGGGTGGGCAGCTGGAGCCTGAGCTTCAGAAACCGAGGCCACCTACATGCGGCCCTGAGGGGGCGCGTGTGGACGCCGCGGCACCTGCGGCAGCCTTGCCATTTGTCGGGGACACGTGGACTTCCCCAGGAATGCAGACGGGCGCCTGGTCAAACCAGAGAGGCGAACCCGGGATCACACTCACGGGCCAGAGACACAGACGCCGGGGGCTCCTTGCGTCTTCCAGTGCGGCAGGTGACTGATAGGTGCACATGCCGTCCGGGAAGTGCTGAAAGTCTTCGGTTTCTTCTCCTACATTATCGCTCGAAACCCTCTTTGGCTTGGGGATTTGTCTCTGGAAAAGCTACTTCGCTTCCTTTCTCCACGTTCCCCTTTCATTCCCTCCTTACCAAATCGGGGGGCAGACACCTGTTGCTGGGACGTCCGTTGACTCCCGTGCACTTTGAGTTCGTGTCCAAGCATCGTCCCCGTGACTCGGTCTTAGCCCTGAGCACGGCCCTCGCTGTTCTTCCTCCAAGAACTCTCTGCAGACCTGCAGGCTGAGTGGCAGGCCGGGCTGCTTCATGCCGCTCTACCGTTAGGGACAGTTTGGGCGACAGAGGACACAGACGTCTTGTGCAGGGAGTGACACACCCCACTTCTCGGGACGGGAGGTCTGGCCGCCAGCCCTGCTCCCAGCCCCGGCCCCGCCCTGCACATTTTTGTGCTTTCTGTCACCAGGCAGCAGACAGAGCTGTGTCCCAGCTGTGCAGACTTGGGAGCCTTACATGAGGAGGCTGCGGTGTGACCCCCAGATGCAGGGACCAGCGGTCAGTCAATTACAGCCCTCAGAGCCCACTGGCAGCTCTCCCGCCTGCCCATCCCAGGCCGCGAGTCCCGCTGCAGCGGTAACCGGGGACGCCTGCCGTGGGCCAGAGAGGAGATGTGAGGAAGAGTCCACACTGGCTGGGGCGTGGACTCTTGGGGACTGCCACACTGATGAGGAGACGGCGTGCGTCCAAGCGTCCCCGCTGGGCCTTCTGCAGAACAGCAGCATGGAAAGGCGCTTTGCCCAAAGACGGCAGGCCGCATTCCTGGGCACTTAGAAAAACCAACAAGCCCCCATAAGGTGTCTTTGGACAATCAGAGGACATTTGATTTTTCCTTTTTCGCTGTGACTTCTGTCTTCCCCCAAATTCTTGTCCAGTTAGACCTTGAGTTGAAAGCTGGGCCGTTTTAACACAGACAGAGTACGCCCGAGTGCAGACGGCCCGGCCTCTTACCAGTGAGTCAGACGTGCACTCCGGCATGCCGACCCGCCGTTTCTGCAGGGACTGCCTGGCCGGTGTGCTGCGGGTGACTCCGGCCACTTCTAGCTCTGGACGCCCTCCCCTCTTCTCCCGGGTTAGTGCCTCCGCCCTTCTCAGTTCTGAGGACCGGTGAGGCCCCGCAGCGTGTGGGTCCCAACGGCCCTGGACACCGGGACGCCGAAGGTCGGTTAGAGCCCCCACCTCTGCAGGAGACATTGATGTCACTGGGCCCCAGAAGGGCAGGCGCCCGCCCCAGGCTCTTGGTGAGGGCTCTCGCTCTCCTGGCTTCTGGCGCCTAGGGACACGCGCCCCCCGGGAGGAGTGACTGATCATGGAGGAGCTCCAGGGGAAGCCCCCCTCCTGGGAGGTGCCATCTCGCGCCCGCGTTTGTTGCGCTGTTGTTTTTTCTCTCCTCTTCACCCTTCTCTTCTCCCCACTCCGTCACGGCCTCATGACCTGGTGGGCCCTGGGGCGGTCAGTCCCCAGGGCCTCCGCTGCCCCCGGTCCGCACCCAGGGCTGGGCTTCTCCCCGCCCTCCCGCTGTGAGCGGTGACGGGGGCCGCCTCCTTCCAGGCCTGTGAATGCCGCTCATCGGATTTCCCTCCTCATGCCCACGGCCCGCCTGTCCCACGCAGCCCCACGGAGGGCCGTCTCTGTCCCGTCCCCCAGCACGGCGCCCAGGACGCACGCGGTCCACGGCGCTCCCGTCCCGCTGCCGCCGTGGGACCGTGCTCTCCCCCAGCCGGGAAAGCAGAGCTGTGCTGGCAGGCGGCTCCCGTCAGATGCCAGGCGCTGTGGTGACGACACGACTCTCCCTGCGAACCAGCTCCAGGCCCAGCCTCAGAGTGACGACATCCGTCCAGGATTAGATGCTCTGCATCGCTGGGATTTGGGCGCAGAAGGGCTGCGGCCTGGGGCTGAGCTCCGCGTGTGTCCGGCCCCCTCAGTGCCCTGCTGCGGCCTGAGCACGGGTGCTGCACACACACACCGGGTCCTGCATGTGGCGGGGACGGCCTTCTCCGTGCTTCGTCGTGACCATGGGGCGGGCGGAGAAGCTGTCCTCGTCCCCATTCTGTGGCTGAGGACCCCAGCACGTAGCCAGGACCCCGTTCCTGTCCAGGTTGTAACACTCTTCAGGTGCCCTTCAGGGCATCGCAGACGTGCGTCGTCTCTGCAGCGAGGGTTGCACAGTCCGAGGAGCTGAGATTACTACTCTGATTGCAAATCTAATTAGATGGCTAATCCTCTGTGACCTTTTAATGCAGAGGCTCCACTTTTTGTGGCCGAGGGAGGTAGGAGGGGCTGCGGACAGTGAGCAGCAGGCTGTAGAGAGCGGGCACTGGTGTCCAGGCTGGGGCTCCGTGCAGGCCGCCACGTCGCTGCTGTGACTCTGCGCGGCTGAGCGAGCTCGCGGGCGGTCCTGCGGCGGTGGGGCCCTGATGTCGCTCTTGCGCCGAGGGCCGCCGCGTTGGTTCTCCAGCGGGTCTGTAGTGTGGGGCTCTTTCCCTCTGGGCGTTCCCGGAGGGACAGCGGGGCCGTGGAGAACTCGAAGCCTGGAGATAATCCTGCGCATTGAGGCCCATTCGTCGTGTGCGTGTGTGAGAGTCTGTGCTCGTGTGTGTCGTGTGGCTCCAGCGGGCCTGAGCCCGGGCTTGCGCAGCAGCGGTGACTGGCCGGGACGGTCCTGTCGGATCACGGGGCTCGGGCCGCGCAGATGCTTCTGTTTATTCCCCCCCGAGCGCAGGAGGCAAAAGTCCGATTGGGGAGTGGAAAGTGTTGGCATAAAATCTCTTGTGTGATAAGCTGTCAGTATTTTTAAGCAAAGTTATGATGAAGTCTTCCGTGTTTTAAAAAATGCTGCATTTAAATAATTACCTGTTTAAACAGAAAACGTAAGTGAAGCAGTTGCAAGTTCATAGTCCATGTGCAGTTGTGCGCACTGGGAGCAGCGGTTCACCTGTGTGTCAGTGAGTCTGGTGTTGACACCACACCTGTCAGGTGACCACTTGCGCTTGGGGTGACCTGTTCGTAGTCATTGGTCTGCTACTGAGCGGGTTTGCTCAGCCGCCCTGGCCTCTCCACCCCCGGACAGGTGCACGTGGCCTGTTTGCGGGGAAGGGTTCCCACTGACCCACCTGCTCCGTCTCCCGTGGATGCAACGGTGTCACCTGGTAATGATGCCTGCCCTTTCAGCAGAGGTGGGAGTCCTCACCTTCCCCTGGGGTCTGCACCTGACCTTTCATGGCCTGTCCCCGACCTCTCCCAGCACAGAGGGCTGTTGACGGGCCACACGTGTGCTCACAGGGCCGGGAGGGTGGTTGCCGGCTCCGCTCGCAATGTAATGGGAGGCTCGGTGGGGAAGCAGACCGGCGGGCGTGCTCATGGCTGCCGCAGGCGCATCATGGGAGACGCACTTGCCAGCCCGGGTCTGGAGGGAAGGCGCTTGCAAGGTGTCCGGACGTCACTCCAGGGCCACGAGGTGTTCAGACGTGTTTGTGACCTAAACCCAGGGCAGGAGTTCGGCTCGGGCCCAGCCCTTGCCAAGAGGCATGGAATTTTAATGATCCCAGGTGACCCGTGAGCCCACTTGGGTGGAAGGAGCATCCCTGCCACCTGCTTTCTGCTTGGAAATAACTCTGACCTCCCCGTTCATTCCCTGCAGGGTGAAGAGACCCAGAGCCTGACCCTGGTCTTGCACCGTGACGCCGGCTCCCTCGGCTTCAACATCGTCGGCGGGCGGCCGTGTGCGGTAGGTTTGCTGCTCTCTGGGCTTGCCTTTCCTGCTGAGGCCGGGAGTGGGCGGGCGGGGGCGGGGGCGGGGCCTCATCCCGTCGGTGGCTCCTGCCATGGGAGACTTGGTTGTTTGTGTCGTGTCCCCACATACTGGGAATTCAGTGGGATGGTTTCCTGCGGTGTCATCGTCTCCGTGACGCAGCTGCTTGTTCACGCGGCCCGATGCAGGGCGACGTCTGCTCATGGGGCGGTTGAGTGGACCGGCGTGGTGGGTGGTGGGCTTGGCTGCGGTTGGGGACGGGCCGCCCTGTGCTCTGCGTGCTTGACCTCTCCTCCCACCGTGGCTCCTGGTCCGCCCACACCCCTTGTTGGCGAGAAGGGGCCGAGTCCCCATCTGTCAGGGTTACTGCGAGGACTTGTCTGTGCCGGGTCCCCGGCTGGCGGGGTGCAGAGGCAGGTGGCAGGGTCTCCGCTCCGGCTGGGATGCCCTGAGCGCATGTCACCTCTCGCTTGGTGCTTTGGCTGAGCGTCTCCTCATTTACTGGCACGAAAGGAAACTAGTCCGAGGAGAATTAGCTCATTTAGCGAGGGAGCAGTGAGCGGCGCCGCCCGCTGGGGGCCTGTGTCCCTCTGGGCTCTGAGTTGTCCTGGGGCGACGTCGGGGAAGAAGCACGAAAAACGCAGGTGACAGACTGGGTGACGGATGAGGGGGGGGAGGGGTGGCGTGTGGAGGAGGAGCCGGGACGCGGTTGCCGGGCTGCGCCGAAGCCGCCGTGCGGTTGGGAGTCGGCGTCTGCCAGACCCCTGTGACTGCTGCTCTTCTGACCTCTTCCCGTGAACCGTGAATGTTCGTAGTGGCAGCTAGGACGGTGAATCCTTCCAGAAGCTTCTCTATTTACTTCGCCCGAATCCATCCAAGAAATCACCCTCTATGGCAGTGACAGCCTTATGAAGTGTAGTTTTCAGATAATAAGCCTTGAAACTCAACATCACTCCTGACCCCTGGGCCGCAGGATAGATGCTGTTTTTCAGGCATGGAAACGGCACTGACCCCCCGTGCGCCCCCGCTCAGAGCACGTGGGTGGCCGGTGCCCTGTCCATGAGCAGCGGGTCTCGACAGTGGGCACAGAACGCTCAGCGAGCTCTGCTGTGGGCAGCTGTGTGGTCGTCCAGCTTGGTCGTCCGTTCATAGAGTTCAGACCGATTGGATGGAGTGCCTTTCCCGGGGCCCTGGGGTTTTGGACGGTAAGTGACCACTGGCTGCAGCCTAAAGTCACGGCTTCAGGGACCCCGCCCCCCCCAGGACAGTCCGCCTGTCCCTGGCGCCGTGTGCAGCACAGACTCCCGCGCTCGGGCTGTGGAGGCCGCGATGGCGGCGCCTTCCAGGTGAGGCCCTTGTGCGAGTGGAGCCCTGAGAAGCCATGCACCGCTTAGCAGTTACGTTTACGGTCCTTTGTGGGCGTGGCGTCTGGTGCCCAGACAGCTACAGTGGAAGCCTCAAAGGCGGCCGACCACAGGTCAGCGTAACGTGTGCTCGTCAGGACGATGCTTGAAATAGTGAGAGAGGCACCGAAATGTGACTCAGAGGCACAAGGGGAGCAAATGCTGTTGGGAAAGCGGTGCCGCAGACCCCCAGTCTGTCCAAGGCGCGCTGTCTGCCAAGCGGTGGCAGGAGGTGGCCTGTGTAGCAGGAAGGATCCCAGTGCGCGAGGTACGTGTGACGTGGGGACGCTCGCCCGAGACGCCACAGTTGTGGGTGACCGCCCTGTGAGAGCAGGCGGACAGAGCCCCGCCCCAGCCGTGAAAACACACAGCCTCGCCGGCGTGAGGATCTTTGGTTCTTTCTCGTGCTTACCGAGGAATGTGTTTTATTAGGTCATTTTATTTTTCCCCTAAAAAAGAGATTTAAGCCCTGGCTGGTGCGGCTCAGGGGTTTGAGAACCGAAGGGCCGCCAGTGTCGCTCTTGGTCAGGGCACAGGCCTGGGTTGCCAGCCAGGTGCCCAGGAGGGGGCGCGCGCGAAGCAACCGCACATCGATGTCTCTCTCTCTCTTTCCCCCTCCCTTCCCCTCTCTCTAAAAATAAATAAATAAAATCTTATAGAGGGAGAGGGAGGGAGAGATTGAAGTACAAACCAGTCTGAATCTTGTAGCGCCCCTGAGTGTTCTCCGTCTGTGCGGTCTTTCTGCAAGAACTTGCTGAAGGCCCCCAGAGGACACTGGGTGCCGCGGGCCCGTGTTCACCGAAGTGTTTTTGGAAACTTGTGCTGACCAGCAGAAAGGGCCCAACGAAGCCTGAACGTGTTCTGCAGGGACGCCTGGAAGCCAGGCAGGGCCCCGAGGCGCCGAGGGGCAGCCAATGGGCAGCCGATGGGCGGCAGGGTCGGGAGCCGCAGGCGGAACACAGTGCAGGGGACACACGTGTCCCCAGGAATTCCCGTGAGACGCTGGGCAGGACGTGCCCCAGCCGGGCCCTGACACAGGCTTCACGTCGGGTATGGGGCGTGCTCAGCAAAGCCACAGCTTCCGTGTCCGTTCTCATAGCCCCAGAGAAGCAGCGGCCGGTCTGGTGCGTCACCCCCGTCCCCTCAGCCCCTGGCAGGTGCCTGTCACGGTCAGGTACCCCCAACGTTTCTCGAGGCCTTTCAGCAAAACACGACACACCCCAAAGCAGCTCGGTTCACTTCGACAAACAGCTGACTTTTAATGTGTGTGGACGCGACTGGCTTTCCTTGATTTTTGTCCTTCTGTGCTCACCCCACATGGTCTCGACGTAGCCTGAAGGATGCCGTTTTGTCGCTCGCGCTGGTTTTTGCTTGAACTTGCCGATGCTCCTAGAGAAAAATTACTTGTGCTGGATGTAATGTCTGCCAAGCGGCCAGAGCCAAAGCCCGGCCCCCTCCCCCTCCCCTCCAGCCAAGAAAGGCAGAGCAGTGAGGCCGGAGCGAACACAGGTCTCTTTCACTCGAGACGCTGACGTCACCCCTTAGGGAGCTCGGGCTTGTCCGTGAACCCTCTGTGGTCCACGGAGACCTTCCAGCTTCTTTGGCGGAATGTTCCATTGCCTGGAATGCTGGTCCCCCGGATCCATGTGTATTTTGGGCATTTTCTCAGCGGGAGACAGTGTTGCAGTCGGAGCGTATGTACTTAGCTTGAAGCTGACCCATGCTGCATTTAGCTGTGTGGCCTTGGGTAAGTTACTTAACCTCTCTGTGCCAGGTTTCCTATTTATGAGGTAAGCGATAACAGTATGTGCCCCTCATGGACATGGATGGGGTGGGCTCACAGTGGACCTGGTCCCTGGCATGTGCTCCGGACGAGGCGCTGTCGCCCGCTTTGCTTACACCTGAGGTCGCACGCAGGGAGCTATCGGAGCACCGGGCCAGGACCCCGGCGAGGCAGCTGCGGGGGGTGCCGGGACCCGTGGTGGTTCAGGCAGTGAAGGCGGCTGTGCGATCAGCCGTGCGGGGCTGGGGGGCCTGGAACAGGAGGTTAGGACAGCTGATCCGGCCCCGCACCCCCGGCACGCTGGCCTGTCCCTCTTGGGGGAGCCTGACGGAATGCAGGGGTGATTAGACGCCTGCCCCTGTCCCGTGGGGTCAGTACTGGGAAAACCATGGATCCTCGTTTTTGGCTGTGACTTTGGTGTCTTTGAATCACAGTTGTAACTCCGTGTGTCTTTGGGACAGGGACCGGGGGGAGTGTGGTTCCCCCCTAGTTTCTGCAGAGCGATTATTACTGAAATAGATCTCATGGCACCTGGCCGAGCGTCCCCCGTGGCCGTGGCTCTGGGGGTCTCTCTGGAATGTCCTGAACTCACGCTTCAGGTGGTTTTGTTTGGGGGAGTGTGTGCTGTACGTTCGGTTCACAGACCCAGCCGTGACTCGCCGGTGCTCAGCGTGCAGGCTTGGGGACAGTCACCTCAGTGCCGCTTGGAAAGACGGCCGTGAATGAGCGGCCAGGGCGTTTTCGACGAGTTTGTCAGAGTGTTGGATTTTGAGAAAAGGAAGGCGTGGAAGCGGAGAGCTGTCTTCTGTCCTGGAAAGTTTCCGCCGGACTTTGGAAGCCCTGCGGGGATTTGAGGAGACTGCAGATGAGAACGCAACAGGACTGGGGTGGCAGGCTGGGCGTTTCTGATCCAGATCGTGACAAAATAAAACGCCTGTCTCCACAGCCAAGTTATTAGATCTTGCAAAGCTATTTAGTATTACTAAATCAGCTGAAAGCGTGTTATAATCATTGAGATCTAGGCGTATTCGGGGATGTCCCATGCCAGGAGGATGTGGGAAACACTCCATCTGGGAGCCACCGTGGGGGCTCAGCGGGGGTGACTTTGCCAAACCGATCAGATGTCGTGTCCTTTGCCCCAGGGCTCCTGTGTCCAGGGCTCGCCGCACGTAACCACTAGCAAAGGCATTTCAGGACGTGCCAGGCGGTGTGACCACTGCCGGCCTCTGTGGCCACACCTGGGAGGCAGGTGCCGCTTGGCCTCCTAGGGTGTCGGGTGGGCAACGGGGCTGTGAATATCCTCCACGGTTTTTACAGTCAAGGGAAGGGACAGGCACGGTGAAGGAAGGCGACACGTTAACGTGAACAGGGAAATACGCGCGGTCGCAGACAGAGGCTGCAGGCGTGGGTGGCAGGGCCCACTTCATGCCCTTCCGTGCGGGTCGGCGATTTATCCCTCGCAGACATGAGCTGGGGGGACAAACAGCTTTCAGGTCGTTGCCACTCTGGGCTGTTTGAAGCGTGGGGCCGTTGTGACACCTGGCACTCACACGTGTGTTTCTTCATCCAAAGGACAACCCAGACGGAGCCTCCAGCGATGGCATCTTCGTCTCCAGGATCGTGGACAGCGGACCCGCAGCCAAGGACGGGGGCCTACACATTCACGACAGGATCGTCGAGGTACGTGGACACGGCCCCGCGGTTCCTTGGTAGACACCACCCGCCTGCGTCAGCTCAGCGACCTGCCGGGACAGGGGGTGTTTGGCCGTGTGGGGCCGGGGGACGCGGGCTGCGAGGCGTCGGTGTGTGTGGCTTTTGGAGGAGCCAGCCGCAGTGGGGTATTCACCATGCGCCCACTGCTTGCGGCCGTGTGTGGCCTTTGCGGCTTCGTGCAGAAATCCATGGCAGGCCGTGTATCAGGCCGCCCCGTGGCACACGTGGTGACTGCTCATGTCGGTCCCCGGGCGCGCTGTGTCAGCGTTGGAGTCCTGCTGGTGTCCCGGGCACACAGCGCGGGGACCCTCAGGTGCCTCGCGCTCTGTCTCCGCCGCCTGTTGCCGGGTGAACGGGCTGGTTGTCAGGAATGTGCAAGCAAAGGCTGGCGTTCAGGGCGTTTGCGCGTCGGCCCCAACGCGTCAGCTTTGCGTCTTCACTCGCTGTTCCAGACTCCGTAAGGTGGGCTCGTCCCCTCTGCTGCTGGGGGCACCTCTTGGCCCCGCACGACACCCTGGGAGGGCCACGACGCCCGTGCGGCTGAGGGGGACGCCCCGCTCCTGCCTCCTTGCTGGGCCCTTGTTGCGAAGTTTGACCTGAATGACGTTTTGCTGGTGTTTTGACCACCTTGGTTGCTCCGTGGGGGGGCGGATACTTGAGCTACGCTGGTGGGCTCTCCTGGGGAAACACGGAACGTGGGGCCCAAGGTGCTGCGCTGAACCCACGAGAAGCTCGCCCGCTGAACGGGAAACCGGAACCCAGCACAGACGCCACTGGGAGTCCGTGCCTTGGGCACGCGTGCGGGCACCTGGGCTTCCCGGGTGCTCTCCCGGCCCATTGCCAAAGCTCAGCCGAGGGCAGCTGTGGCCGTAAGATGAGTGAGCGTGAGGAGGTCACGTGGGGACGGGACAGGCTCTGGCTGGTCCTCCCCTTCAGACGCGTCCCCAGCACAGGCAGTGACCGACCCCCAGTGGCTCATCCTCAGGGATGGAGGCAGCGGGTCTCACAGGAGTCAGCGGGGGTCACGTGGGTGTGAAGAGGAGACTTGGTGTGTGTCCAGGACACGGTTAGTACTGTCCACCCTGTGACTTTTTGGGGGGCTCTTAAACTCGGGCCTGTTTGTGCCCGTGATTTGGGGTCGCTGTTTGCACTCACAGGTCAGCATTGGCTCGGGCGAGACTGCAGGTGTGGGCTTACTGTCCTGTTCTCGAGGGGGATGCATTTCCTGCGGCTGTTGTGCAAAAAGATAAGCCAGGGCCTGGGGGGCTGCCAGCCTCGTGGATGACGAGACCCGTCGAGCATCTGTTTGCAAATGAGCAGCGGGCCAGGATTTTCTCTTGGCAAAGGCGATGGAGTTTGCACGTTCAGCTCAGTTTTGGTTTAAGCCACGTTCCCCTTGGACAGTGCTGACCATGTCGCGGTGCCAAGAAAGGTCCCAGAGGAGAAGGGACATCTGTGTCCTCTCAGGCACATGCCGGCCGTCTGTCCGTCTTCCGAGGGGCACGGCGTTCGCACGCGGACCAGTGTGCACTCTCCGCTTCGCACGTCCACGTCCAAGTCTGCTCCCGGCACAAGTTTCATTATTTAAAGTGTGTGTTTCGTGTCACCAATGTTGTTCACAAGCAGTGAGTGTGGACACACACGCCTGGCCATGAACTGCGTGTGCTGTGATGCGTGGGAGAGATCGCGGGAGGTGGCCCGCGCCGGCACGGGTGCGTCGGTCAGTCTCAGGCACAACCAGGGTGAGGCCGCTGGGCACCGTTTCTGGCTGTGACTCGGTTTCCCAGGTGGTGAGCAGACTGAGGTTAAGTTCTGGGGCAACAAAACCCCTTACTTTGATGGACACACTTCTGGGTGTGTGTGTTTAAGTTGTGGTAAAGTATATGTAAAACTTACCATCCGTACCGTTCTCATGCATCACCTTTGGGGCATTAAGTACATTCACACTTGTGCACCACCCCCTCCCCGCACCGTCTCCGGGATGTTTTCGTCTCCCCAAACGGAGAGACTGTCTGGCCACCCAGCCCCTGCCCCTCCCCTGCCACAGATGTCCCGTCTGTGACCCTGACTCCCCCAGGGACCCCATGTGATAATAGGGTCACACGGTGCCTGTCCTAAGCGTCTGCTGCTTTCTCTTAGCGCCTGTCCGCAGGCCCACCTGGGGTAGCAGGTGCCGGACCCCGCCCCCACCCCTCGCCCTGGGCGGTCACATTCCCGCACACATATGTGTGGGGACCACGTTTGTCCCTGGCCTCTTGGCCAGCAGAGAGTGAGTGGGTGGTTTTTATGTTGACTCAGGAAGAATGCTGGGATATTTGTAAAACTGGGAAGTTTGAATTTCTTTAACAACCTCTTCCCTGAAGGCCGCAAGGCACATTTAATCTACTTTTAGGGTAACGTTTTCTCATCTTGAGATTAATGCGGCACACAGCCCAGTGTAGAAAAAGGGAAAACACGCAACTTAAAAAGACGACATTAGAAGCCCCGGTGACTGTGAGCGTGCTGTGGGCAAAGCGGCTTGTGGGTTTCCGCAGTAGGAGCGGTGCCGGAACCTGACGGGGCGTGCAGATGGCGAGTGACCCCACATTGTCACGCTCGCCCGGAATGGCTTAAAGAAGCGGCTCGGGCGCAGGGAAGGCGGCCCCGAGTCTGAGTCGGCCGTGGCGCCTTAGCTGGACCGCTCGTGCTCTTACCCCGTCTAGGTTCTGAGTCAGTGTCGCACGAGGACCTGGCCAAGGCCACACTCACACAATGGGGACGTGGTGACAGAGATCGAGCAAGAAAAAAATACCTGTCGTCCATTTATTGAGAGCTCGGGACTTCTTAATACAAGGCTGTCCACAGGGCACGAGCTTCATTTTCTTTGGTGATAAAGGTCAGTTTGAAGCCGAGGAGAAAGGACGGCTCCCCCTCCTTCCGAAGGCCCGGCGGTGGCGGTGCCAGGGCAGAAGGGATGGGTTCTGCGTGGGCATCGTGGTCCCTGTGGCGCAGGAAGCTCCTGGGGACATGCGGTCCCACGGGCAGCGCAGCATGGAAGCGCGGCCTCGGCCCGGGGCTGGCGTTTGACTGCGTCTCCCGGCCACACCGAAACCCTCCTTAGCCACGGTCCTTCATTCACTGTGTTTGGACGATTGAGACTTTTTCGGTTGCTTAGTTGAGAACTAGTGAAAAACAAGTGTGTGTCTGGGTGAGTCTGAGCGCGTGTCTAGGGGGACGTCACGTGGTAACTCGGGACGTCGTCTCTCATCGGGACCCAGGACCAACCCGGGAAGTTCCCGGCTGTTTTGAATGTGGCGTTTAGTAGCCTTTGTTTCCCTTTGTGGGAAGCGAACGCAGAAGCCTGGGCCCAGCGGCCCCTGTTAAGTGGGGGCAGGGGGGCTGTTTGATGAGAGACTTGCCTACGTACGAAGCCCGTTCACTGGGGGTTTGCGTTACTTTGTCTGATACCCTAAGTAAAATCTCGCAGTCGCGTCTGCCGAAGTTACCGGGTTTAACAGAACATGCAGGGAGCTCCGACCACAGGAAACAAGGGATGGAGTTTCCTTTCCTCCTCCATCCTGTTTGCAAGTTAAGTCCATGTAAGCGTTTGGCGGTTTTTTGTTTTTTGTTTTTGCCAGAATGAGAATATTAAAGGCATTCAATAGGGACTGTTTCTGGCCTTTTGCTGTAATCGATCCCAGTTCTAAATGATTTTTAAAATGCGATGCCGCACCAATTTAAGAAGAACTTGACAGGGAATCCGCGTATTTCTAGCCTTGATTAGCAGGGTGGTGTGAGAAATGCCAGCTGGGGCGGATAAAAATAACCACGGACGGCGTCCCCATGAAGCAGGGGGAGGAGGGCTGCCGTTCTGGGCCGGCGGGCACGGGTGCCCTCCGCAGGCCGAGTCCGACCGTCGCGCATTTTGCGCCGATCAAGCTTCAGCAAGCGCTTCTCAGACCCGTCGGTCACGCGCCTCCTGCTTTGTTAACTACAGGTGCTGTTCTTACGGCAGCGGACGTCCCCTTAACAGGCAGTCGTGTGTTGTGTTTGTGCGGGAAAGTCGCATTCATGGCTGTAGACAGAGGCGTCAGTGAGGCCAGCGCAGCGGAAGCTGGGCTCGGTGAATTTCCACTGGATTCCGTCCCGAGTCCCACGCTCTCTTGGCTTGAGAGCAGACCCCCCCGTGGGTGAGAGGTCAGGGCAGGGACGCGTCGCAGCGTGGGTTCTGCCTGGTCCCTGGTCTGGGTGGTGGTCGAGGAACGTGCTGGTGCTGTGAACTAACCGTAACCCCCCTGTCCGTGTGTCCTGCGTGGGTCAAGTTCACGTGCAGTGTGGTGTGGCAGGCCTGTAGGCCCAGGTGGGCTCTGTCCCCGGATGCGTCCGACGTTGGAGGTGGGCACGGGACATCTCGCTCACCTTGTCACTGGCCTCTGACGTGTCACACGGAGCCACACGCCCCGGTGCCCGCGCTCCCGGCCTCGCCCTGCCTCCGGCCGCGGGCCTCTGGCGCAGCCACGTTAGTTTGACCAGGCCAGAAATGAAGAGCTTTTCGAGACCAGACTCCATGACAAAGAGGAGTCAGCCCATTGGCAGAGGCAGGAAGGGGACTGTCGGTGTCTCAGGCTGGATGTCACGGAATCCGTCTTTGGTAAAGCTTTGCGTGTTTTTGTAAAATTTTAGAGATTCATAAATCTCACCGTGCTTTGCAGTGACAGCTATTTGCGGAGTGCGCCCGGTGAGCTAGGGCAGCCGGCGTAGACCCGTGTGCCCCCGAGGCCGGGTGGGTCCCTGGGAGCGCCGGGCAGACCCCGGGAAGGGAGGTGGTTTATGTACAGCCTGGGGCGGCACTCGCAGGTGCAAGCGGCTCTGGCCCACGTCCCGAGGGGCATCTACCCTTACGACGCGTGGCTCTACTTTTATTCTACTTTTTAGTAGAGCGGGCTCTGCTGCTTGGCAACAGGCTGGGCCTTGGACGAGCCACTAGCAGACGGGCGGCGTGAGGCCAGTGTCACAAAGGACATCCACTGTCAGCACAGACGTGCGGCTCCGTCTCCAGAAGGACGTTTCCAAACCGCCGACCACGGCCCTTCCATGAGCCAGGACAGCAACGCGGTGGCGAGCCGTCAGTTTTAGAAAGTAGAGCCGCAGCCTGCCCCACACGTCGTAAGGGTAGATGCCCCTCGGGGACGTGGGCCAGGACCCGGCTTCTGCCCCCACACCTGGGGGCCCTGCAGGGAGGAGCTGTCCCCTAACGTTCTTGTGACGGAGGTTGGCAGGCCCTTGAGGTGGGGCCCAGGCGGGCGCTGCTCTGTGGACGCTCCTGAACTGGGACACGTCAGTCCCGCTCCGGGTCCGCCGTGTTCCCAGGACCCAGCACCCGGCCTGGGACAGGGGATTTGCCCAGTAACTATCTGTCGCCTGACTCGGAAATAGATTTTCGGGTCCCACAGCCGACTTCTGAGGGCCACACTGCAGGAGGTCAGACATTAGAAGCAGGAGAGGCAGGTGACAGCGTGTCCCGGGGTCTCGGGACATCGGACACTTGGACAGAAGACAGGCGGAGTCCGCCAGCTGTCCACACTGGGATAGCAGCGGCTTTAAATAGCCACGCCCCCCAGTGCGGGGGGTTCAGGAAAGAGAGCGGCTTTATTAGGAAGCGAGCGAGCGAGTGAGCGTGCCTGCCTCAGGGAAGCAGTGATTCTGCTTTTTTTTTTTTTTTTTTTTTAAGACAAATATGAAAGTGCCGTAAGACAATCAAGAGTTCCGTTCTTGGCATGCCACCCTGGGTTTCGTACGCTCGACGGAGGAGGCCGCCGCCTTGCTGTCTTCCAGGCTTGTGTTTCTGCGCAGCAGCAGGCACCCGAGTCGCGCCCGCTGTGGTTGGCGCGGCCACCTCGCGGGTGTGTTTCCGGCGGCAGGCGTGCCTTCCGCTCCTGCGGCCGAGGCTTTGCCAGCGGATCTGGGAAACTTTAATATCGGTCACCTGCCCGCTGCTGTCTCAGCGGCTTGGGTCTGGTCTTCCTGCAGGACCACTTTAGCAACGTGAAATCGGTGCTGCCGACTTCTGGAAGGTTCCGCCTCTCACTCGTGTTTTGGGTTTGCTGTTCTCCGCCATGGGATTTTCAGGCATCTCCCCAGAAGTAGCGACTCTGCCAAGTTGCTTGATTAGACCAGGTTGTCAGGAAGCGGGGGGCTTTGCGAGGGCCCCTCCAGAGGGCGTGCTTGGAGGGCGTCGAACAGAAGCCCCTGGCTGCAGACGGACCCAGGAGGCACCTGACAAGCAGGGCCACGCGTTTGAAGCCTGTCTTAGAAAAGACATGGATTTCACCTTTTAAAAATTTTTTTTAAATTTCATTCATCCATTGTTAGAGAGAGGGGAAGGGAGAGAGAAAGAGAGGGAGAGAAACACCAATCGGTTGCCCCTCACACGCCCCCTGACTGGCGACCAGGCCCGCAACCCAGCCCTGCGCCCCGGCTGGGAATCAAGCCGGCGACCTTTCGCTTCGTGGGGACGACGCCGGACCCCCTGAGCCGCACCAGGCGGGGCTGATTTCACCTTCTTACTGTTACCTTTCTGCCGACACGTTTGAGACCTGTGCTCCGTGCTGAACTAGTGGGAAGAGTGTCAGGCTGACATAAGTGGGTGTCCTCGTAGAATTACCGTGAAGCTAAAAACAGTGTAAATGTTAATGTCGGTGCAGAAATCAGAAATTCCTCACCAGACGCCTCCTGACCTATCCTCGGCAACGGCGCTAACAGAAAGTGTAACACTGAGTTCCCGAGCTTGGAGTGGTCAGGCTGATAGAGAGCGACTGTCTGCGTTTTCCCTTTGGACGCGCGAGCCAGGAAAGGAAACTAAAACGGCCTGGACTGGGGCATTTGCCGGCGTGTGCCTGCCAGCGACTCGAACCGAAATGCTCCTTCTCAAAGGCGCAGGCGGCCCGGCCTCGCTTCGAAAGTTTGTTTCTGAGCGTAGCTGCTTACCGGTATCAGACGCATGGGCTACGCGCGTCCGAAGATTTTTGGCTTCAGGCAGGACTCAGATATTCCTGAGTTAATTTGCAGACTCGGCGTCGGGGCCGCTGAGAGGAACCGTGGGTAACCAGGGCGCAAGTACTCTGCTCGCCGACCAAGAGCCACATCATTGTTTTCACGCTGTTGGCGATCGAAGCGGATTCCGTAGCAAAGTCTTCCCAGCTCGTTCCCTGAAGAGTGGAAGTTTCTTCGGGGCAGAAGGATGAGGAGCAGGGCGGCAGCTTCCGGAGTGGGGGAGGCGGGGGCGGGGTGGGGCTCCGGTCCTTCCTGTAAGCACAGGGGTCCACCCCGTAAACCCACCGTCTCTCTCTCTCTCTCTCTCTAACTCATTCTCACTCCTAAATATTTCCTCCCGAAGGGACCCAGATGTCCTTGTCCTCTGTGAAATGGGAACACTGCTAGGAGTGGTCGGGGACTTACCATTCAGGGGCGCCGAAGCCAACCGACGGCCCACGTGAGATCGGAGAAGTCAGGAGAGGCGTCAGCGAAAGCACCGGGTTCAGAGGTCGGGAGGGTGGCAGGCCGGGGCTGCAAGCACCCCGCTTGCCCATGGCTTAACTCCGGTGCCCACATACGGGTGAACAGGTCCGGCTTCCAGTGAAGCTCTGTTAACAAAGCAGGCTTTGGGCCAGGTCTGCGGCCCATGTAGGGAAGCGAGGGGGCACGGGCAGCGACCTGGGCTGCGGCCGTGCCGTGACCCTGTGACCAGAAGGCAGGGCGGGAGGGAACCCCGAACCCCGAGGAGGGGCCCCGCCGAGCAGGCTGCCGCGAGGCGGGGCGGGGACACTGTCCAGGGGCCTTCCCCCGAGGAGGGGGCTGAGGCGCCAGTTGATACCCGTTCCTCCCGCGCTTCTCCCCAGTGCCCGTGGATGGAGGTGCCAGGAGCCGGCAGAGCCCCGGAGTCCGCAGACCGGCGCTGTCGAGTCTTGGGGACCACAGAGCAGGGCGGGCGGGGCAGCGCCCTGGGCCCAGTCAGCGAGCCGGCCACGGAGCGGGCGCCCGAGGCCCAGGGACGCCACACCGTTTCTCTCGCTGCTGATGAGTCCACAGGGGCCCAGCCCCTGCGCCCGCGACCGCTCGCTGGCGCCCTGCCTCCGCCTCACCTGCGGCCTGAGCAGCCGAAGCACAGCCGCCCAGGCTGGCGGGCAGGTTCCCCCGCAGACCCACTGTGTGCAGCTCTGTGGGGAGGGGCCATACACGAGGCTCTCGGCCGACCAGGGCCCAAAAGCAGGGAGGACGAATGCGTGAAAATTGACCTTCTAGGGGTTGGTTTGTCGCCCAGTGAGCGACTCCACCTGAAGGCCCCAGTGAGCGACTCCACCTGAGGGGAGCATGGACTCCGTCCAACGTCGCATCTCATTGCAGGGAGATGTTGCAGCGACCTCTCGACCTCTTGCAGCCCACACCCCCAAGGCGCTGAAGAGAAGTGTCTTGAGAATGTGTGTTGTGCTTGGTTTGCTCTAAATCTTCTTTTACTCCTTAGAATTCCGTTTTGTGACTCTCTCTCCAGAAATTTTACTCATCTCTAGGACTTTGGTACTTTCTTTGTCGCTCTCAAAGCCGTGGCTCCGAGCGCCTGGGAACCCACACTGGCAAGATAGCAGTTCTGCCAGCTCCCACGTCGGCAGGACAAACAGGCGTTCATTCTGTCAGCAAGTGCATTTAGCCGGCGAGTGCAGTCAAGCGGAAGGAAAGGGGTAGAGACGGATGATGTCAGCAGGTGCTTCGGGGAGCTGGGGTTTGGTGTGGGTGCTGTTGCCTGACAAGCAAATTACCATGGAGAGAGGAGCTTCTTAGCGTTGGGGCTTGGAATCCTGCCGGCGTCTGAAACGCACGTCTCCGCATCTTTGTTGTTCGGGCCCTGTGCGTGCTCGCCGTACATTCAGAGAAAGTCCCGTGGGAGCCCCGCTGCTGGGAGCCCGCAGTCTGGCCAGGTCACCGTCGCCGTCCCCGGTGGAGGGGGCAGCTCCGGCCTCATCACAGCTGGGCCGGTGGCGGCGGCTGTGTGTCGGCTGCAGTTTTGAACTTCTCAGGTGCGCTCACTGCGCTAGTGCCGTCAGTCTGTTTCCACTTTATTCTTTATCCGCAACAGCCGATGAGGCTGGGGCTGGGGCTGGGTGGGGAAAGCTGGGGCCGGAAACCGGCGACCTCAGCCTGGTGCGTGCACGTGCCCGCGGGTGTGCCAACTGCGTGGTCGCTTCCGAAGGACGTAGTTATTCCTGTGAAGTGGTAGCGCAGCTACTAAAGGGGCTCCGTTGGGCTCTTCCATCCCTCTTCCCTCCCTCCCTTCTCCCGCCGCCGTTCCTCTTCTCCTCCTGCCATGTCCCACTCCCGCGTTCGGATACCACGACTCTTCAGGTGGCTTCGGCAGTCAGCAGGCATTGGTCTGGGGGCGACGGCTGGGTTATTATACAGAAAATGATTTTGACCATCCCAAGGCCAGTCGTGGGAAGCAGAGGATGGCCCCGAGCTCAGGCATCGGAGATCAGTCGGCCGGGGGTGGGGGGCAACCCCTGGCACCGGGCAGCCTGGACGGTGGGCCAGAACCGACCAGCTGTGTTCCGGGGCGCTGTCCGCCACATGCCTGTGTGTCACGTGCTTCTGCCTCCTCACCCAGAACTGGTGTGTGAAGTTTGTGGGCGTCGACTGGCACTCGGTCTGTCAGACACACACTGCCGCCGCGTGGCCCGGCAGCAGAGATCAAGTCTGATCATCGGCTGGCAGTTTTCCATCCGACTTCACCCCGTTTCTACTGGAGAAGGTGCCCTGATGAGCACCCAAGGGGCAGCACTGACCTACAGCGCCTTGCGGGCTGGCCACAGGCCTTCGTCTGGAAGGGGGCTGGGCGGTGGGCTCTCCAGGCGGCCTTAGAGGCGCGAGGTGTCACAGCAGAGTGGGCCCTGCAGGAAGGGCCATTCCGGATGGTGCCAGCACTGCCCGACCCGTGAGCAGCACACATGTGGGCACCGAAGTTCCAGAATTAGCCTGTGAGTCCTTCACACATAGCGCCGTGGTCACTGTTTGTCAGTTGCACCTGACGTTCGATGTTACTTTATATTAATTTCAGGTGTACAGCATAGTGGTTAGTCGTTTGCATAGTTTCAGAAGTGATGACCAGTGACTAGGTTTGGTGCCCACCTGGAACCACACACACTCATTACAATATTCTTGGCTGTGTTCCCTGTGCCGGACGTCACAGCCCCGTGACTGCTCTGTAGCCACCGATCTGTCCTCCTCATTCCCATCATCCTTTTCACGCAGCCCCGACGCCCCTCCCATCTGGAGACCATCAGCCTGTTCTCTGTGTCTGTGAGTCTGTTTCTGTTTTATTTTTTGTTCTCTAGATTCCACATATGAGTGAAATCATATGGTGCTCGCCTTTCTCCAGTAGACTTATTTCACTTAGTACGACGTTCCCTCCCCGGGTGCATCCACGCTGTCACGGGGGGTGGGAGCTCCTTCTTTCCTTCTGCTGCGTAGTACTCCACTGTGTGAATGCACCACAGCTTTTTTATCCCCTCACCTGCTGATGGACACTCAGACGGCTCCCAAAACTTGACTGTTGTAAATTACGCTGTAGTGAACATGGGGGTGGATGTAGTGTTTCAAATGAGCGTTTCTGGGTTTTTTGGCTATGTATGCGGAAGGGGGATCGCTGGGTCAAAAGGCAGATCCATTTTTAATTTTCTGAGGTGTCACCACACCGCTTTCCACAGCGGCTGCCCCAGGCTGCGTTCCCACCAGCAGCACACGAGGGTCCCCCTTTCTCCGCGTCCTCTCTAGCACTCGTCGTTTGTGGGTTTATCGATGGCAGCCGTTCTGACAGGCGTGAGGGGGTACGTCATTGCGGTTTTAATGTGCGTTTCTCTGACGATTAGTGATGCTGAGCGTCTTTTCATACGTCCGTTGGCCTCTGTGTGTCCTCTTTGGAGAAGTGTCAGTTCAGGTCCTTTGCCTGTTAATTCATTGAATCATTTGTTTTCTTGGTGTTGAGTTGTAAGATTTCTTTATAAATTTTGGATATTAACCCCTTATCAGATATATTGCTGGCAGTCTGTTCTCCCATGAAGTGGATTATTTTTTCATTTTGTCGATGGTCTTCTTTGTGGGCAGAAACTTTTTAGTTTGATGCGGCCCCACAGAACTCGTAGAAGAAAACAGGCCGTAAACTCGGACATTTCTCTTACTAATACTTTTGTTGTTATGCCTCTCCCCACAAGGGAAAGCGAAAGGAAAGGAAACAAACGTGCTGGCTGTCTCTAAGGCGGCCACAGCGGTCGCGGGGGTCCTCGTTTGCGCAGGCAGGACGGAATCCTTTGGCGCGCGCGCGCAGGTTTTCTGTGAACACGGTAACCGTCTTAGGACCACGCCTCAGAGGGGCGGCTGCCCGTCGCAGCCCGGCAGGGGGGCGCCGGCAGGTGCGGGCCAGCTGCATCGGCCTCACGGCGCAGCAGAGCTGTGCCATAAGCGAACTGGTGGTTCAGCCCAGGACTGAACCGCCAGGCTCAGAAATGGGTGAGAAGAGGGGAAAACATGGATTCAGTTAAAACAAACAAACAAACAAACAAACAAGCCCCGAAAAACCACCTTCATGTCTTTCAAGTGGAGTTGGTGCTGGCTGCGCCGTTGGCTCTTTTGCAGGAGTAACTGTGCTCGTCTGACGGAGCTTCCCGACCTCGTTTGGTTTTACAGACGCGTCGGGGAGGCTGCACAGGCCCCGCGGCCTACGAAGTGCGGTCAGGCGCCCAACTCAGTTTGGGGAGTTTTCACAGCCTCGGCCAGGAAGGCACTTCTGTCCCGGGTGGGTCTCCTGGTGCAGAGGAGATTAGCGGGCAAGAGGCTCAGAGAGAGGGGTTAGCGTGTGCTTGGCGGGCAGCCCCAGCCCTCGGAGGCCCTTAGTGTCGGACGCTTTCCCCTTGGAGGCAGAGTGTCAGATATCGGAGGGCTCGCCCTGACAACTGTTACTAATCTGCGGTGTCAGAACAAAGGGGACCTGTCCTTGGGCTGCGGGCCGTCCCGCCCGCCCCTCACCCCAGGGACGTGCTCACAGGCTCCGGCGCCAGAGGACAGGCACTGTGGCTGAGATGTGACCAGTCCATCCGCAGTGGCCGGCAGCACCCTTCAGTGTTCGCTGTGACTTTTTAAAGTGCCACAATGTGGGCCCTGGCTGGTGTAGCTCAGTGGATCGAGCACCGGCCTGTGAACCGAAGGGTCGCCTGTTCGATTCCCAGGCAGGGCACAGGCTTGGGTTGCGGGCCGGATCCCCAGTCGGGGGCACACGAGAGGCAACCACACATGGGTGTGTCTCTCCCTCTCTTCCTCCCTCCCTTCCCCTCTGTCTAAAAATAAATAGAATCTAAAAAAATAATAATATTAAAATGTCACAATGTGGGTCGATTTTAAGGCCCAGTGAGGTCATGAACTGTGGGGGGCAGGTAGAGGGGGGCCCTCGGTTCAGTTCTATTTTCTGGCTGTTGGAAAGCTTTAGAAGGCATCTTTAGGGGGCATGTCTGGCTTTGGAAGAACAAAACGGCCCCTCACAGCGACGTTTGACACGGAGCAGGGCTCAGTCTCAGTGACGGGCCAGACAGGACGTGCTCTTGGCTTTGGGGGTCACACGGTCTCTGTGGCAGCCACTCAGCTCTGCCCTCCTAGGGAAAAACACACACGCTGTGGACACATGAGCTTGGCCGTGTCCCAGTAAAACTTTATTTTAAAAAATCGAGCACTGGGCCACGTTTGCCCATAGGCTGTGATTGGCTGACGCCCACTGGAAAGCACCCGTACCGACGTGGCCCCGGTTTTGTGTCTGATTCCGTCCTCAGGCCCCTTTGTCCCTCCCGTTGTCTCCTGACACCTACTTTCGAGACAGCCACTTGCTGCCCCTGTAATAAAAGCGGTCGATCCTGGTGCACTGTGCACATCGTCCTTCCCTGGCAGCGGGAGGCCACGCCTGGCATCCCCGCCGCGGCCCTGGCTGCAGGGGACCACAGAGGGGCCTGTGGGGCAGGTCGGACTCCCCGGCGTTTCTCCTGCCAGCTCCCGGCAGCCTTGCTATAGGCCGGGACGTGAGCCGCCGCCCCAGGGGCGCCCCGGGACACAGAGCTGACGACCTCCCTGTGCCGGGGAGCCCGTGGTTCGTGCGGGTTCCCTGTGACACTGGGGAGACGCAAGGCTCCCCAGGTGCAGAGAGGCATGAGCGTTTTCCATCAGGTAGCCGGGCGAGAGGCTCTTGGCCATCTGCTCCCTCTTCACCGGAGCCTGGCTGGGCTGCTGCTGTCTTTGGACGGAGGTCCCCTCAGAGCTGCTGTCTCCCTCAGGGACTCAGGTGAGCCTGGACTTCAGCCGCAAGGTGCAGTGTGAGTTACGGGAGTTACAGGTGGTTCACGCGTGACCCCAGGCCGTGCGTTCTTTGCGCAGCCGGGAGGCCCTGGAGGAGGACCAGACAGTGTGTCCAGTAGCGTTTGTTCGCGGCGATGAACTGATCCGGACTTCTCTCTGCTAGGACAGAACTCAGCACTCGATGTCGCCCAGCGGGTCGCCCTGCAGTTAGACCACATGGCCTTTGGTTCTCTGGAAGCGCTTGTTGAAAGCCCTGAAAGACGGCAGTCCATGGCCACACACAATTAAATGCGTCAAAACTTAGAAAACACACAGATGTGAGCCGTGGATTTGATGTTTTATTTTTTTTATTATTCGGGTTGGGGAAAAGAGTGGCTTCAGAGACTTGAACTCTAGCTGCCCACTCTAGCTTGCTTATCTGCAAAAGGAAGAGGCGAAAGGAGTGACTTTTAACATTTTTTTTTTTTGTGCGTGTCACAGCCTGCTGACACAGCCCGGCTGATTTTTGGAAACCTACCACGACGTCCCTCGCTCAAGTTTTAGTGTGAAATTGCCTGTGACGCTCTCCCCGGGCCGGAGCCCGTCCCGGCCTCCGTGCTGCCCGTCCCGGCCTGGGGTCCCCCGCCCGGCGGGGAGGGTGCACCCGGACGCCGGCCTCAGGCGCGGGTCTGCTGGGGCTGGTCTGCTGGCTGGGCTCACCTGCCCCACGGGCGCAGCGACGCCTCAGGGCTCCTGGGGGTGGGGCAGCGCCGTCCCCAGTCCCTCAGGCAGCTGTGGCGCTGATTGGAAAGGTATGTGGCCTGGAGCTGACTCCCACCAAATGGCAGTGGTCTTTGAAAACTATCCTTGGGCCCCACTGGTTTCCCTAGGAATTCGCTCCCCACCCCCTCCAGGGGTGGGGGCACTCCTCACGGAAGGCATTTGCTACAGCGTGTCTTCTGGGGACGTTTAAGGGCCTGTCACGAGCACGAGCACGGAGCCCTTCTGAGATGAAAGGCCGTGGCGCAGAGCAGCAGTGGCTGGCGCTGCTCCTGCAGACCAGGGTCCCTCGCAGCCGCAGGGCGTGTGGAGGGAGAGCTGCGCCCCGCACAACAAGGCGGCAACTCGCCTTCCCACCACTGGGTGCAGAGAAGACGGGGTGCAGAGACCTTTGAAAGCCGGGAGAAGGGAAAGCTCCCCAGGGCGTTTCCCTAGCGATGAGCCTCCCTCCAGCCCCGCCCCTGCAGGACTGAGCGCGGGTCTGTGTGCCGTTGCATCGAACACTCTCATTTCTTCATGAGGAAGGTCATGGTTCAGGTTTACTTTCATGAAACAGAATCGTAAGGACTCGGGCCGTACACAGGATGGAGTAAAACGATGCTTCTCCCCGCGGGGTTTTCATGCAAGCCGGAACAGGTGACTAGGATAGATAATGAAAATCAGGGCCTTGACGCGGACACCGCACAGGTGTTCTTGCCCGTGGCCAGGTAAATCAGGAAAACGAATGAGCAGGTTCATCTATAGGGTGGAAAGGGTGAGAATGAAGCAAGAGCCTTGAGAGACTTTGGGGGGCTTGTGGGAGTGGGGGGTCCTCTCTCCTGGCAGCACCGCCCCCCACCTCGTGCCCCGGGGTCGCAGCGCATGGCCATAGGGCTCTGGTCCATCCGGGACTGGCAAGACTCTCGACAGCAGCCGGCCAGCTATAGTGAGAGCGCCCCCCAGAGGATTCACTCTTTTCTAGAGAGCTCCGTGCACGCACCGGTCGTCCATGGGTGAGCACGGATCTCAGAACGGGGACTGGGGACAGGCGAGGAGCTGGGGATGAGACTGCTGTGCCGAGAGGGAAGTCAAGCCGCCCCTCGCCCCAGGAACATAACTGATGTGCAGCCTTTGCTTTGGGCCTCACAGGAAAAATGAAGTGTCCCTGTGACCGCCGTCAGCAAATAAAACTCGGGTCTTCCTATGCGCGTCTCCGGGACGGTCTGCCCCCGAGCGTTCATTTGTTCACTCCCTCATTCATTCATCCAAGAAGTCCTTGAGCCCTCTGCCCAGCCGTCCCGTCCTCAGCGCCAGGTCACAGCGGGGACGGAGCCGCCTTCCTGTCCCGGTGGGCCCCTGTCCTGGACGGCAGGCCCCCGGCGGTGAGCCAACCAGTGTGTCCTGTGGCGTCTGGAGAGTCAGTGCCGGGAGGAGAAGGAGGCGGTTGGGGGCGGGACGTGGCCAGGCCAAGACACACTGTTGGGGGCAGTCCTCACGGCTCTGCCTGTTACCCTGACAACAGTCCTGTGTCTGATGAGAAACTGAGGCGCACCGTTTCAGAAATGGCCGTGGTGACCCAGGATACACGTCAGGTCACCCTGAGGCCCTGCCCTCAGGAGTCTTCTACTCCGCCTGTGTGGCCAGGTGACGCCCGTTTGGTTCGGGTTGTAGCTGCGGCACGTGCCCGGGCAAGGGCCCGGTGGTTTTACTTCTAAGGACCTCGGTTGTCACTTGGAAATGGGAGCAATGACACCGCTTCCGAGGGCGGGGGGCCGAACAGCAATTTCTGCCGTGCCGACTCCACGTACTGCCCCCGACGCTGGTCTCTCCGGAAACCGCAGGTCGGATTTGCCCTCATTGAACAGAAACGGCCTCAGCGAAATGCTCTCTCCGTAGGTGTGGCACCTGCGGGAGTCACGGTTTCAGTTTCTCCCTACTGCTGTGGCTGCTTATTTAACTTTCGTGAGATCGTGTGGCGAAGGTCCTGTCTTGGGTGGGGGGCGCTATGACGTGTGTGTCACCAGCAGGGCTTGGTGGCCAGCCAGCAGACCCCCGGCGGCCCAGGGGCTGCTCGCCACCGAGGGGTCGCGCCCTCTCGAGCGACATATAAAAGGCAGTTCCAGTGCAGCTCGACTGTTACGGTAACCACGTGCGCGCATTTACGGGGATGCCGTAGGACAGCGGCTTCCAGCTCTGGTCAGCTCTCCGGGGCCCTCGGAGGCTGCGGGGCCTCTCGGGTCCGAACGAGCGTGAGAGCTAACACAGCAGGAGTTTATTTCGGGAGCCACTAAAGCCTCACGCTTTTCCAAGGGAAGCTTAATAATAAGGGCACTTTATCATCCGTAGGACTTTTAACCTCGAATTTAAGAAGCAAAGGCCTTTTCTCTCTAGAATCAGAACAGCTCGGGCAGACGGGCAGGTTGGTGGGGGCTGCCCCCTCTGCAGGGCGGCGCACCCCTGAGGGGGATGCGGCTCTTGTCCCCTGGCTGGCACGACCGTGTCCCTGAGAGCTCAGCTGCGGCACTTGTCAGAGAGGCCTTGCCTGGTGGTCTCCGCGTTGTCCCCTTCCGCCCTGCGTGAGTGGCAGTGTTCTCGTGTTAGGATCGGCCACAAGCTTTGCTTCTTAAAACTTGTTTCATTAGGCTTCTTAGTGGTATTTACCATTTCATTTTACTTATCGGCCTGTCTCTGCTGTCAGCACGTCTCCTCCAGGAAGGCCTGCGCCCCGCGCCCGCGCCCCGCCCACCGCGGACAGCCCCGAAGCACCCGGGGCCCTCCGTCGTTAACGTTTCGGTGAGGACGGCAGGTGCCGGAGCTGGAAGGGGGAGCTGCTCATTGAACGTTCGCATTCGGAGGCAGAAGCAGAGCGGGGGAAGGCCACCGAGGTGTGAACGTTTTTTATGAAAACACATTTTTCAGAAAGGAACCAGGTTTCTACTTTAATGTGTGCCGTTTTCTGAATCACGTCTGGCAGATAAACAAGACTCGCCTTGGGGAATTATTATTATTTTTTTGATAATTCAATGAACTTGGAATGAGAAGCAGTTTCAGTGCTCGTTCTGCTTGAGCAGATGTGATAAAATCTGTTAATCGCAGGTTTTGCTTTAACCCCCCGAGGGCGTTTTAAACCTCGGGGACCCAGGCCTCGTCGGTTCTGGGCTCTGTTTCCCGGTTTGTCGGTTTTGTAGTTTCTGCTTTGATCTCGAGCACGTCCTGCGAGGTCCCGAAGGCTCGCTGCTGAGTTCCATTTTTCAGACCGGGGAGTGCTGCTCCAGGGCAGGATGTGGGGGCACCCACGGTCACGGTCACAGTCACACCAGGAACACGGGTCACGCCGCAGTTGTGGGCTGGGCCAGGAACCAGGTGCCTCGGGTCCCAGCTCCTGCGTGTTCCTGCCGGGTTGCTCGTAGCAGACTGCGTTCCCTTTACAGGCGGGCTGATAATAGCGCCTCATAGGGCGTTGTAATAGTTCAGCAAATATTTATTTATTTTAGATATTTATTTATTTATTTTTAGAGGGGGAAGGAGGGAGAAAGAGAGGGAGAGAAACAGCAATGTGTGGTTGGTTGCCTCTTGAGCACCCCCTGCTGGGGACCTGGCCCGCAACCCAGGTCTGTGCCCTGACTTGGAATTGAACCTGCGACCCTTTGGTTCGCAGGTGGGCACTCAGTCCACTGAGCCGCCCCGGCCGGGGCCAGTTCAGCAATTATTTAGAGCAAGCCGGCTAGCCATTTCTTTCCAGGGCCAGAGGGTAGATGGTTCGGGCGTTTGAGGACCTGTGCTCTTTGTTCGGTCTGTTCCACCCTGCTGTTAACTTGGTAGAAAACTCAGGCATTTGAAAATTAGAATTTGTCGCAGAAAATTTGCAGAAAATCCCAAATAGGTGAGCAGCCCCTGGCGTTTAATTGAAATGGCACGAAATGATAGCCGTTAGACTTTGAGCTCCAAACTGTCGACACAGGCAACTGCAAAACACAGGTAACTTTTTAAAAATGCGGGGTTTTAGTCTGCATACGTGTGGTTGTAAGGGGAATGTTCTTTCTGCATGGCATACTCCCAAACGCTGCTTTTGATTTATCCAGCTCATCTACCTTCTTTTTTTTTTTTTTTAAATAGAAAATATAATTTGCCAAGTTGCAGCCCATGGTTAAATTAGTACCACAGGAAAGTGCGGAAACATGGTTTCCATTTTTGTGGACAGAAGGGTCAAGCTAACGAGAACGCCGCGCGGGGACAGTACCGATTAAACGGTATGTGCTCCGCTCTCGGGGTGAGACAGCACGGGGAGGTGTGTGGGAACTTTCTTCGGCCGAGCTCTCCCGCCCTCTCCCCAAATGAGAGAGAGACGGAAAGTGCAGAGCGCAGTGCTGTTCCACCTGTGACATCCGTTGTGCCCAAGGCTGCGGACCTCCCAGGTGGCTGTGCTCCCTGGGGGCGGGGCCTGGGGCTGGCGGTGGAGCCTGGGGTAAGGGGCATGGGCGGGGCCTGGAGCCCAGGGGGCGGGGCCAGGAGGGCGGGGCCTGGGAGTCTAGGACCCCTGGCCCAGGAGGTGGTTCTCCAACTGCAGAGCGAGGTCTGCGCTGTGACGCACTGGGCCTTTCCGTGTGTCTTCCTTTCAGAGGGATTCTGGGAACCACCGCGTGTGTCCACGTAACGCGGCTGCTGGGTCCCAGCAGCTGCAAGAAGCGACGGCTGTCCGGAGGCGGGTGGAAAGCGGTTTTTGTAAAAGCAGGTGCACACACAACAGCAGCTCTGCAGGTGTAAGCACCAAACGTGTCCTCGCAGGTCAGCCCAGTCTCGCACCAAACACACATTCCGTTCAAGTTGGCCAGTGGCAAGCAGAGCTTCTAACTGGACGTAAGAAAGTCGTTGAGGAGAGCGGGTCCCTTTGGTTGGCTGTTGTGCTGATAGATGGATTCGCTTCTTTCTCAGATGTTTCCCCCTCCCGATGAGCAGTTTCCATGACTGTGTGTCCTCTCTCTGTCCCCTGTCCCGTGTCTCTGTGACAGCTGTCGCTCAGGCCGAGCCAACAGGTTTCAGTGCCGTACCAGCTCCCACAGCGCGCAGGCGCCCGGGGCTCTGGGGACGAAGGGATCCTAACAACACCACCGTGTTCCTGGCCCTGCCTGTTCTGGCACGGAAATCCCCCGGTGCCACAGCTGCCACCTCGGTGCAGTCCGCGTGACGCTGAGGCAGAGGACCCTCTGCCAAGGGCCCAGTGCCCGTGGGGAAGAAGCACAGAGCCGCCAGAGCTGCCGGAGCTGCCGAGGTCGGCCACGTCCCATCAGGGAGCGAAACAGGCCCAACGTGTCATTGGGCCGTAGGGGGAATGGTGTCCTCGTTCCTCTGCTGTGCGGACAGTGCCCTTCTCTGGTGGGGTGGCGTTTCTCTGCCAGTGAATGAAATCAGGCTTCGGGGACGAGATCCCCAGACACACGTGGTGTGGGCGTGGGGCTGGGCGGGCCGGGCTTCCGGGGAGAGTGCCGCACCTGCTCCTCCTCCCGGCCTCCGTCTTTCCACCCGCGAACGGGGATGTCGATACTGCGGGTTGACGGGATGGACCGCCCTGTTGGTCGGCTGCGCGCTGAGGCTTTAGGGGGAGGCTGTCAGAGTTAGAGCAGCAGGGTTTCCCGTCTTCTTGGAATGAAGTCGCGCTGGGCTGAGAGCAGGCACTGCCTGGCGCCGACCTGGGGACGGTCCCCGCGGAGGGAAGTGTCAGCACTGGGAGGGGGACCCTGTGGAGACAGCGGGCAGGGCTGCTCCTTCTGCCGTGACAGAAAGTATCGCCTGTGGTGCGTAGATGAGCTGTCGGCTGGTCTGTGCTCCGGGAGTGCAGACGCGGATTCTGGGATAGCTTGTGTGGGGACGGGGAGACCCTGGGCGCTGTCTGCAGACTTGCTGGGAGACCCTGCCTTCGGGGGGCATTTCTGCAGGCGGCCTCTGAGTCTGCGACGGAGCCCTGTCCAGCTGGGCATCTTCTCACCTCGGTTGGTCGTGAGTCAGTAGATCACTTGATTAATGTCCTACCCACCCCGCCCCCGTCTGTCCCCAGCATCAGGCACCTGCCTGCCCACAGAAGCCCCCACTCAGTAAACAGTCACTGACCACTGACAGCCATCACCTCTCGGGCTTTATTTGGGGGTCCAACTGCTCTGGGTAAAAATATTCATGTCAACTCTGAGAGCATGTTGACCCCAGGGACCTCGTGGAATCCCACCTGACCTGGGAGGAGGCGGCCCTGCCCCCGCTGCCCCAGCTCTGCCTCCCTGGGCCGCCCCCACCCCCACGCCTCCCGTTGCTCCAGAGGCAGGGCCACCGTTGCGTTTCCAGCCCTCCCGCCCGCAGGCCCCCGGGCTAGCCCTGCCCCCCCACCCCTGCCTCCCAGACCTTGCACAGGGAAAACCTCCAAACCCTAGTGTCTGAACCCCGGGCAGCTCAAGGGTGGGAAGCCAGCCGCTTTCAAAAAGAAACAGCACAGGTATCCTTCACTCGCTGTTTCCATTTCCGGGGGAAAAAAGCGCCACGTCACAGACAGCAGCTGCTCCAGCTCCGTAAAAAGAGTTCGTCTTAACTGGGAGCCCAGCCGCCGGCTTTAAGCGAGGAGGCTGGATTTCTGGGACAACTTCTCACCTGATGGTTTGCGTCCTTCGTTCCTGCGGCGGTTACGGAAAAGGAGCGTGTGGCTGTTCTTTATCGCTAACTTAGGTTAATAACGACACGTCGCAAGTCCAAGGCCTGTGTAATCAAACTCGTGGTTGCAAGTAACAGTGATCACAAGTCTGGAGCGTCTCTCAGCATTTTTAACCACTTGCCGTCATTGGCTGTTCCCTTCCATTGAAAATTTCAGTGCCTTGTCTTAAGCCTGCAGACAACCGTTGTGTGTCTGCCCACGGACGCCCTCGCTCGGCCCGTGGTCCCCGACGAGGCAGCTGTCGCCGCTCCGGCTTTGCCAGCAGCTCTGGGTGAAAATGTTCGTGTCAGTTTTGAGAGCGTCGCATCTGCCAGACAGAGAGGGACCGAGTTACAGTGCTCTTCGTGTTGGCTGTTTATGATTTTCTTACTATTGTGTAAACTTTTACATTATAAAATAAGTTATTTTATGTAGGCTTTACAGTATTAATGTCTGAACCCGTTTTTGGCAATGTCTTTAACTTTTTATTCAAAATTTTTCCTTAAATGAAGAACATTCATCGATTATGAACAATTATTGCTTATTACAGTTGAGATTTCATTGGCGTCTCAGCTGCGTCCAAAATTTCAAAGACGAAAGTGCGTGTGTAGCTGTTACCCGCGTGTTAAAGGCGAGGAAGGTGCAGGCGGAGGGGGTTTCTCCGTCCACGGTGGATTTGGGGTGCACACGGGGGCTTCTCCGATCAACCGTTTGACAGTTTTGTACTTTCTGACTTTTTTGTGTCACTTGGCAGCCTTCCGTGACAAGCACGTGTTGCACACACACGCGTGTTGGAACTTACGTGCGTGTTTAGTTACGACTAAGGACGTGGAGGGAAGACGTAAATCGGGCCGTGAGCAGCCCTGCGTTTAAACCTGTTCTTTTTGCTTTTATGCTTTTATGCACTTAAAACAAGAGCAGCTCGAAGTTCACACATAGAACCCGGGCCCCCCCGGGCCCCTCCCCGTCGCCTCTGTGTGTCCTGGACGTGGGCTTTCGCAGTTGCCTTCTCCTGCCCCACGCGTTCCCATCTTGGCAGAGTTGGAGATTTTGAGACGAGGCCCTGATCCAGGGCAACGTCCCGGAACTGGGGGTCTTCACGCCACAGCCCGTCCAAAGACAGCCCTGGCTTTTCTTAAGGACAGGCTACGATCCCAAGGAGAACAGCCGTTTTCTCAAAATGTCAGTGGGGAGACTTTATTTAACTCTCTCGAGGGCTGAGCTGTTTCTAAACACCCTGCACCGTGAGGGTGTCTGCAGGCCTGGCTTCTGCCGCGGGTCAGACGCAGAGCTGGGCTGTCTGGTCTGTGGCCCCACCCCTCCCAAGGCTGCCGGGGACTCACACGTAAGCCGCTTCCTGTCCCCGGTGTCGTGCTCTGTGATAGCGACTAATGCTCCTCCCCGGGGATGCAGTGGTAGCTCCAAGTGTCCCTTAAAGGTGGCGGCGATGGCGGCACAGCCATCGAAAAATCCTGGCTCCCACTTAGAAAATGACGCTTTGGTTATAAATCCCTAATTGCCTCTGAACCGCGAAAGCCGACGTGTTTAATTTTTCTCTCCCCTGTGCAACATGTCTGCTTCCTCTGGTGACCCCAGCAGGTGGCCGCCAGGCTGGTGTGCCGGAATCGGACTCCAGCCGCTGAGGGCTTTGCTGGGTCCTGGCCGGCGCTCGGCCCTGAGAGCAAAGGGCGTCCGGTGACCGCCTTGTCACAGGGAGCGCACGTGGGCGACATCCCGGGCCGGGGCTCATTTGCTTGTCTTCATGTCTTGAGGTTTTTCTGTGTCAGGAGGCACAGACTCTGCCCCAGTTTGTGAAACCGCCGCCCGGGGTTTCTCTGTGCGGGCGCATCCAGGGTGCGTCTGGTTTTCACTGTCACACACCGGGCTGCCGACTGTGCTCTGTGGACGGTGTGACAGCAGTCCCGCACAGAGCACGGACACCGTGCCCAGCGGCGTTCTTACCCCGGGGGGGGGGGGGTGTGTGAGTGAGAGAGAGAGAGAGAGAGAGAGAGAGAGAGAGAGTGTCTGTGCGAGTGTCTGCGCCGTGGCCCTGTGAGGCACCACTGCTTCTTTTCCTCGTTTTACGTGTGAGTGCAGTGGGGTCCAGACCACCTTTGTGACACGACGCAGGTGACAGGGCTGGCCAGTGTCACAGCTGGGACGGGAATCCAGAGAGAACCTTGCAGGTGTGCAGAAAGCTGTTCAAACACATTTCCTCCTTTCTGAGGCCCCGAGCGGGGGCCGTGTCTCGGACTCGAGCCTCAGCACCCAGTCAGCCGGCAGCCCGTGCCGGGCACCCCGTCTCCTGACCCCGCTCTGCATCTCCAGCTGCCAGGCAGGGTCTGCTTGGGGTTGGGGGTTTCTTGCTCCCCAACCCCTGTTTTTTCTCATCGTGTTCCCCTTCTGCCCCATGGCTCTGGTCGGGACGTGCCGTGTGTGCCCTGCGTGTTTGACTGCCCGTCCCCACCTGTCCCTACCTGTCCCCGTCCTTCTGACCTGGTCAGAGGCTGTTATTCCTCTGCCAGAGCTCCAGGCCCTCCTGCCGCTCAGCCCAGCAGCCGCCGCAACTTGTGCGGCGTCGCTGTGTTGGAACTCACAGGTGGACGTGGGCAGTGGACGCGGGGCCCAGGTTCAAGTCCGGCATCTGTGAGATTCAGCGCGCCGACCGTTGGCTTTCTTGCCTACGAAATGGGGACGATCGGACCCCAGAGGGACATGAAGAGCGCGTGAGACGAGTGTGTAAAGGATGTGAATTACCATTTTACTCCTGTTTAACACGTTCTCCCCTGTGCAGGCTCTCACTCAGCCCTTAATTAGCCTGTTTTACATGTGAGCTTTGTCTCCAGTTCATTGGGCCCAGAGCGGACAGTCCGTGGGTGACCGGGGACGCAGCGCCGTGCGTGTGGGACTGGGCTCTGTGCGCCTGCGGACGGAAACCTTCACCCCAGTTCCAAGTGCTGCAGCTGGGCCTCTCACACCCACGCAGTGTGTGGGTCACACCCCTCTGTGCGCCGGCGGCTTTGTTCCCGGGCGGGGAGTCCATGGGCAGAGCCCGGCCAGTCCGGCCGAGCCGCGTGCACAGTGACGTCTGAGTAGGAGAGTTTTACACAGCCTTCCTCGAATTAGCTGCAGACCCCAGCTGACAGAAATACACTGTCCCTTTGAAAGCTACCGAAGGGGCACCCACTCAGACATACACACAGACACACGCACACACACAGAGACACACAGGCACACCCACTCACACTCCTGCTCTCTGCAGGTCCCGTGGTTCCCGGGGAAGAAGCACCCTGACTTTGCAGGCTCCTGAGGAACAAGTGAGATAAATGCATGACCTTCTTGGGGACCCTGCTGCTCGGACCCAGTGGTGACGCCACATTAGTTGTCTAGGTGCTTTCCAAAGGGACGTCTGAGCTGTGAGAAGGGACGAGGGTGGAAGAGCCACGACCGTCACCCATGTGGCTCTGACGCGTCCAGGGACAGTGCCGCGGTCGGTCGGCTCCCACCGCCTCCCCCCTCGGTCCCCACAGCAGATCCAAGAGGGAGGCTTCACTCAGGGCAGGAATGGAGGTCCCGCGGAGGCCTGTGCCTGGGGACAGGGAGGAGGCCGGGCAGGAAGGGGCCCTGGTGATGCGCATGTCCCCTTGCAGGACTGACCGTGAACTCGGGGCTGTCCACGAGGAAGGAGAGGCCGGGGTCCCGGGCGGGGGCCGACGTCGGGGTCGCGGGGCCGGGCAGGGTGTCGTGGCCTGGCAGCCGTGTGGCCCTCGGCGGGGCTGCTGGCCCTGCCTGGGCTCCGGCTCCTCGCAGACGCGACACGCAGGCGGGAACAGGGGTCTGTTGCTGTGAAAAATCAGGAAAACGATGGACAACAGGAGGCTTTTTTCTCAGCTGTTTAAAGGTCGTAGCACCCCAACATCGGTCCCTTTCCCCCTTTCAGGATTTTTTCTGGGGGCTTCCAATGTCAGGGTTAGAAAACAGGTGTGTTTCAAATGTGGCCACGTTCAGAAAGGAGCTCCCTCCTTCCCTCCCTGTGTTCCCTCCTGAAGTGCGTTCCATATTCACCTCTGACGTAAACATCTCCTTACATAGCGACAGCAGAGGTGACAAATTAAACCGAAGCTGGCCATTGGAACACCGTGACTTTGGAAAATAACTACAGACACGATTTCTGTGTAGTTTGTGGCTTTTTTGCCCGAGTGGTCAAGCTCGAAGGTCCGGTGTGGGCTCTCCCACCACACCTGCTCCCCTTGGAGTGTCGTCTTGCCGGCCTCCCACCCGGGACGTCGATGTTCTCAGGCTCAGCGAGCAGATGCGGGCATGTCCTGTAAGGCTGCCTGTCACCGCAGCCATTGGAAATGTCTGAGGTGTAAATACTGTGGGGCCAGGGTCACCCCGTCTCCAGCTCTGCGCCCCACAATGTGTAAGGACAACCCCAAAGTTGAGGTGTCTTTCCCCTCTGTGTGCGTCGTTCACGCTGCTGTGAGGCTGGCTTCACGCCATGTGGACTGCGTGCTAGTCCCCAGCACGGTTCTCTGGGTCGACTGTGCAGTCACCCAGCTGGGGAACTTGGACGTGAGGCTGCAGCCGGGCCCCCGCCAGAGCTTCTGGTGTGTCGGACCTGGGCTGGGTCCCCTGGTGCCTAGAAGTAAATGTGCCGCCAGGACGGGGTCAGAGCGTGGAGGAGGGTTCTCTGGTAGGAGCTGCCGCGCAGTCTCCCGAGCGGCTCGGGCACGCGCAGCCGCCCACTGCACCTGGTCTCGGGTCCAGCAGGTGTGCATGGGGCCCCGGACTCCCACTCCCCGCAGGCTCCCAGGAAGTGTGCACACTGCGCGTTCTGGGAACCCACTTTGAGAACCACTGGCCTGGAGGGCGAGAGGGACCCCCCTGGCAGCTCTGTGACCTTATTGCAGGAGGAAGTGGTGCCCACAGGGGCACCGGGCGTCACCGGAGGCGGAAGAATTGTCACATCACACTTTCCCTCAAACCTGAGGCCTCGCTGCTAGATCGTCGAGAACCCAGGGTTGGGACGGTTAGACGTTGCTTTAAAAACCACCATGACGGTTCTGTGGAATCGTCACTGAGGCCGGTGGTGGCCTGGTGCCGGCAGCTTCCCGGAGACATGCAGCCCTGGGTGAGGGGAGGGGAGGCCCGGAGACTGTCTCGGCCCCCACATGCAAAGAGGAATAAAAACATGGTGTTGGCCCCAAAAAGGGCAGCTTTAGCTGCAGAATGTTCAGTCTGTGGCCAGATGCGTGTGTGTGCGGGTCCGCCTGCTTGTCCTGTTCTCAGAACTTGTCCCACATGCCTCCCGGTCACTCCCTCAGCCTTTCGTGAAGCCGTCCTGAGGGGTCCGGCGTCGTGGGGCGTGGTCTCTGCTGCGTCCGGAGCGCCTGGCCGCCCTGCCGCTCTCCTGGCCTTCAGGCGGCGTGAACTTAGACCAGCAGCCGCTCCAGCCTGTCTCCTGGGAGCTGGGGCCGAGCTTCGCACCCAGGTGACGCCCCTCCCTTCCAGCCGTGCGGCATCTCTCGGGGACGGGCCTCTGCTGGGGACAGAGAAGAAGGGAGCCCGTTCTGTCCACCGACAGACCCTCCGTTGATCTCCATCAGGAAAACGGGCGTCGCGCACGCCAGGGGTGCACCGTGGGCCAGTCAGCAGCCCCGGGCTGTGGGGACGCAGAGCCCCTTTTCTGCGGCGAGATGAAAGATGATTACATCGCTGCAGCGCTGAGGAGGGAAATGTCCAAGCGCAGCCTCTGTGTGACTCAGCCGACCGTTGTGGCCGGCAGATCTGACTGTGCCGGCGCCCGGGGCAGCCTAGCCACCGGGCCTCTGACCTGCGGAGAAGGTGGCTCGGAGGGCACGTCCCCGCGGCGGCCTGGGCTGGGCCGGTAGGCGAAGCCTTTCTCACCGGGTCTCTGTCCCATGTCTTCGCAGTGTCAGCCCGCGGCCGCGGCCCCGTGTCGTCTTCTGCCAGAATCTACTTCCTGCCCTAGGGTTTTGTTCCTTGTTTTCCCTTCAGTGAGAGTCGCTTTTCTCGACTTGGACACACCGGCTGTCTGACTTGTAAAAACTAAAATTAAAGTCCGTTTCGTTTTTAGCCACAACAGGTGTTGAGTGACGGACCCTGTCAGGCGGCTCAGCTAGACCCACGTCGACTCCCGGCCGCTTTACGACTCTCGTAACTCGTCGGCTTAATCAGGCGCACGTGTGAAGCGGCTGTGCCGGGCGGGGTCTGCCTCTGGGCCTGCCCCCCAGGGCTGTCGGAGGGTCCAGCTGGTGACGGGACGGTCCAGTTGGGACTGGCTGCAGAGTGGGCCCCCCCGGGCTGAGGCCACCAAGGACAGGCCTCTGACGGAGACGCCACCGCTTGCCTTTCGTGGGCTCCTAGGGACGTGACGTTTTTATATACTGTTCTTCAGGGTTCCCGGCAGCCCCCAGATATCTAGTATTTTTTGGCTAGTTACAGAAAATTCCCAAGTCCCCAAACATGAGAGAAACCCCAGGCCCCCCGTTGTCAGCTTAGGGTACAGTTCTCACTCTTTCACTGGCACCTAAGGTTGGCTGCTGGATACGAAGACCCCAGAGGGGCCGCGTCCTGGTCTGGACTCCGGTGGCGCCCACGTCTGAAGCGCCGGCAACCCCTCAGCCCCGCGCGGCCTCCAGCCCCCCGTTGGCAGGCGCCCGCCCCCGCGCTCCCAGCCCCGCGTATCGCGTAGGAAGTGAGAGCCATGTGTTTCTGATTCATTTACGTGTAGCTCATCAAAATGTAGTTTTGTAAGAGCTCTTGCATCCAAGAAACATTTGGAGCCTTTTTATGAGACTTTTAACCCCCCCAGAACCAGGAAGCAAGGACCTGCCAAGAGTAAATGAGATCAAGCTCGGGGTCGGCTGCAGCGGCCCACGGTGCAGCCGCAACGGCGACGCCCGCCCCGTGCTGTCCTCAAGGTGCCGTGGGAGTGGCGCTGATCCGCCTAGGCCCAGGCGGCAGTGATGGCCTCAGCTGTTGACACCCATGCGGTGCCCTCTGGCCACGCGGGGTCTCCCCCCCTTTGGCCCCGCCCCCTTTGCTGTCTGTCACTGAATTCCATCTCTGAGACTTTCCTGGCCACAGGCTCCACCCAGGGCCTTCCTGTGCACCCGTGACGCCCACCTTTCTGCTGGGACGGTGACAGCAGCGCCCACAGTGATGAACCAGGCCTTGCCGCGATTTAATGGCGTTTCGGGGCGCTCCGTCTTTCTGCGCCAGGACGGGCTTTGAGCTCCGAGGGAAAACCAACTGCCGCTCTCAGGCCGCACAGCGTTTGCTCCGTGACACCGTGGCGACGAAGGGACTCGCCGTTTCCAGAGCCCAGTCACGGAGAGCTTGGGGGGCTTTCTCCGTGATCCTGAGGTGGTGAGTTCCGGAAAGGCCTTCGGGGGCTCAGCAGTCCTCCCTTGGCCTCCTTGTCCGTGGGAAAGCATCTGTCTCTGTCTGCGTGTCCCGACCCGTGTTCCTCGACCGGGGAGGTGCTGGGCCTTCCAGGGAAAAGCGGAGACCTGGATGTCTGTCCCCCCCACCCCGGGCTGTGGTCCCGGAGGCGGCCCCGTGCAAACCGCTCTTCCCATGGCCATGCACACACGCCCGCTCACCCACACAAGCCGGCGGCCCAGAGGGCCGTCCGCAAAGCGCTCTGCCTCCCAGGGTCCGACTGAGTCTTCACTCCAGCATGAGGACCGTGGGGGTGACCCCCACGTGGATACCTGGTGTTGGGAGTGCAGCCGCTGTCAGCAGACTCTCTGCAGCACAGCATCTGGAAAACACCGTAGGCCGGATGGGAAAGTGGCTAAGTGGCAGCTCTGCGACCTGGGCCCCGGAGCCTCACCTGAAACCATGCGGCAGAGGCTGCCGCCCAGACGGCTGTGCTCAGGCGGCTTCCTCCTGGCGAAGGGCCCAGGGGGCCGCGGGCATGGTCTTGTTCCTCCAGGTGAGAAGCCTGCTCGTCCACGACCTGAGGACGGAGAGGTCAGCCTGTCGCGAAGGTCCCTCCGGCGGTGACGGCAGGACTGCCTGGCAGGCAGTGGGGGCCAGGAGCCCCGTGGCAGCAGGCGCGTCCGCATCGGTCCTGCTACCCAGAATTCCTGCCCCGGGGGTTCACAGACAGCCAGGCACCACCTGCTGCCCATGTGACCCCAGGTCCCCCAGGGACCGTGGCAGTGGGCGTTTTCCTCTCATTTTCCCCCCTGGACACCGTTTTTGCAGTTTTGTTGTTCTCTGTGTGTGTGTGTGTGTGTGTGTGTGTGTGTGTAGGCGGGGGCACAGGTGTGCGGATCTTGCTGAACAGGTGGATTGTGGGGCCCAGCTGCCCGTCGGGTCTCACACACATTCCGAAATCTGCGCGGAGACGTTTCGCAGGCCGGCGTCCGGCCTCCGGTGTGTGTCTGAGAAACACCGCGAACAGCGACACGGACGGGCAGCTCCTTTCTTCCGAAGTGAAGTGCCTGGTCTGGTAGCAGGTTCACAGAGCTTTTCGTAAAGGCCAAGACGGGCTCTTGACTTGGCCTTTTCAGGGAAAACGCCACATGGTGAGCTCGAGGTTGTCTGTGGAAAAAGTGCAGTCGGGTCCTTCTGTGGAAACACTCGGTTCACGGTTCCGGCGCCCGTCGCGGGCTGCGGTGCACATCTGAGCAACGAGGGGGCGTGACAACATCACTTGCCGCGTGCCGTCTTCCGCGTGCGGTGATGCCACCTGTGGGGCAGGGTGAGCACAGCACACGGTCCGCGAGACACGTCTCACTGTTGAGTTTTTTACTGTGAACGTGTATGCGTTTGGCGACTGCACCCACGTGGGCTGAGTCTGAGACGCTCGTTGCTCTGTGGCCAGTTTCAGTCTCCCTGCCTCAGTTTCCTCATTTGCAGAAGGGATCGTTCTGGTACGTAACGCTCAGGCTTGAGTGGGTTGAGTGAGATGATGTGTGCAAAGAATTTAGGCCATTGTCTGACGACCGACAGTGAATGCTCCACAAATACTAGCAAAACAGGGCGTATTTGAACGATGAGATTATGGGAATTATATGTTATTTTTCATAGTCTTACGTGTTTCTTATTTTCTTCTGACTTTGAGAGTCAGAAGAAAAATATTTTAAAAATAGGGTCTCTTAGGGTTTTTAGTAAATACACACCCCACAGGTGAGTCCTGCTTAGGTCGCTGGAAGGCCACTCAGAGCAGACTCTCAGGAGGGGAGGCGACATCTCCTCGTGACGTTCAGCTCAGGTTCCTTATGAACCCCCCTGACCAGCGTTCCAGGGCTCCCGCAGGGGCCCGGGGCCCCCTGGCTCGTCACAGGTGTCCGGAGCACCAGGGCGGCCCGCCCGTTCCCGAAGCGCCTGTAGCGGGCGCGTCCGCTTCGGCACTCGAACTAACGGGCGCCCGAGCAGAGATTTAACCCTGCCGTCGTTGCCAGGGAATAAACACTTTTTCTGCCTCCTCAGAGTGACTTTTGCCAGACTCTAGCCTCCAGTCGTTTATAACAGCTCCGCGCTGTGTCGTTCTGTGAAACGCCATCGAGGCCCCAGCACAGGACGGGGCCCTTTCTCCAAGGAGGAAACAGACTCGGCGTGTTGTTGTGACGGGGGCCACGCTCAGTGTTAAGCTTTGACCGATGCAGGTGAATCGTCAACCGTGCTTGCGTAACGTAAAAGATGTTAGCTATATCTGTTCACGCTCTCAGAGAAACCCCGTGTAAGATAGCAGTCTGAGTTAGTAACAGCGCCTTTTCACTGTCCCGTCTCCTCAAACAATTGCATAAAAACGTCTCTCGTAAATTTTGCATGTGCGTCTCTGTCCGTCCGCGGGAGCTGCTGTTTCACCCGGCCGGCCGTCTGAGCAGGTCGCCCACTCTCGTCCAGGTTCTCAGATCCTGTGTGTCAGCAGAGACGTCACCCCGAGCCACCCGCCGTCACCCAGGTGGCATGTCCCCATTTGCCCCACGAGCCGCACTTCTGCCTCTGCAGTTAGCCGCCTGCTCCGACTGCTCTCAGCATCAGCCACCACAGGATTCCTGCCACCAGCACCGTCTTAGACCCTGTGGTTCCCGTTATCTGGGCTGCGTGCCAGACCGTCTCCAAATGTGTCGCTTAAAGTGGCAGGGACGGGTAATTCCTCCCGGTTCTGTGGGTCGAGTGTCTGTTCCTCGGGACCACCCAGGTGGCAGCGGAAACGCCTGCTCACGTGCCTGGTGGTTGGCGCTGGGTGTCAGCGGGTCCGCTGTGTCCCCACGTCTTTCCTGTCCCAGGAGGCTGGTGAAGCAGGCTGGACGCGGTGGTCTCTGAGCACGCTTGTCACCTCCCTCAGGAGTCACACTGCCCCCCCGCACCCCCCCACAGGTCCAAAGTCAGCCCGGATGCCAGGGAGGACCTGGATTCTACCTCTTGATGAGGGGTCAGTGGACACTAGGGGCCACTTCTCACTGCCCACAACCTCGTTTTTAACTGGTGCTCTGTGGTGACATCTGTGTGCCTCCCCGGTGTCCCTCGGTTAGAAACGATTTATGCAGACGCAGCTCCTCTACGGTGGCTTGTGGTTCACACCTAGGCCGCTGAGAGGGTGACCTGTGACGAGAAGAGCTCTTTAAGGACTCGAACGTGAGGGGAAGGCCCAGCCTGAGAAATTACTGCCTGTCGTTATGTTTTCGTAAACACGGCGACGTCGGTGAGGCCGGCAGGAGACAGGGCCAGGACGCGGTGGGGCTCATGGCCGGGGCAGCCCAGGGACCATTTCATCAAACGGACCTTTCTCCTGGAAGATGCTTTGTTACAAGGAAGCAGTTTGGCCGGCATGCGCTGGGTGAGGGGACTCAGGAACCCGCCCCGGGTCTGCGGGGGTCTGTGCCGGTCGGGCGCAGAGGAGGTGCCCACCACGGCGCTACGTGGCCCCACTAGCTGTAGGCCAGGCCAGGTGAGCGCAGCACAGTGTCAGCGAGCGCTGGGTCGGGCCTCGGAGGTCGGCGTTGCCCCTGGCTCGGACGTGCACAGCCGACTGGGCACCAGCCGCAGGAGCCCCCCCACCCCACCGCTACCACCGTGGCCCTGGGGTGACAGGCAGTCGGAGTGGCTCCTGAGACGCAGGACAGACTCCCTGTGAGCCCAAGATGCTTCCAGACCCCAGGCTGTGGCCCACCCGGCAGAGGTGGGGACGCGTGGTCCCACGTCCCTCTGGGTCCATGTTCCCTATTGGCTCTGATGCAGTGAGTGCGGAAGACGCATTCTCCAGGTGGGACCTGCCGCCACGGGGATTTGACGACAGGGACAGCTGAGGAGCACGTGGGGCATTCTAGACAAGGACGCTCCCGCAGTCTCTGAGTTATGGGTCTTGGTTTAAATAAAGAAACCTTTGTCCTCAAGTAAGTTCTCAGTGCACAGGATTAGAAGCAGCTGGAACGCATGGGGACGGGCGGAGGTTCCAGATGTGCGTCTGCTGTTGCTTCAGGGGGCACGACAGACGCTCCCAGTGAGGCACATACCTGTCGTGCCAGCAGGGCCGCATCCTCGTGTCTGTCAGGGCTGCGTGGGTGGCCTGCACGGTACCGCGGCTCCGGCTGGGGGTCCAGCGTGGGAACCCCCTCCCCTACCCCTTTGGTAGGCCCTGCGTGTCGGGAGGACACCGGGAGACCGCGGCGTGGAACCTGAACTGCAGCCTCCGTCAGCCGGCGAGGCGTCACGCACTGGGTGGCTCACGCGTGCCCTCGGCACCTGTGAGTCCCAGACGCAGGTGCCCCGAGCCATCAGAAGCCGCGAGGGGGAGGGCGGCGGCCCAGATGTGTGCCCTGGTTTCCAGGAAACAAAGTTCAGCCCCAAGAAGGGAATTGCAGTGACGTTGCCTCGAGGTGTTTTTGTTTTTGACCCAACTTAGCATCAAAAATAGACCCTGGGTTTTCCACCTCAGTCACGTTTGTTAACTTGCGTTTGCAGTCGAGGGGCTGGTCCATGCCGTGTCCCCCTTGCCTCCGCCCGGATGCTTCCTGATGTCTCGTCGCAGACAGGCCCCGCGTCCACCGCCGGGCGCCTTCTCCCTCCCCTGCAAGGAAACCCTGAGCTGAGTGTCCTGGGGTGTCGTCGGCGTCTGCGACACTCTGGCGCACGTCCCATGCAGGTGCTGAGTAAATGCCATTCCCACCCCTCCCGGGTGCCCACGACTTACCGGGTCTCCCTCCCGGGGCCATAAGCCTGTGCTCAGGAAGTGCGGGTGTGCAGCGCGGTGACACAGTGCCGGCGGCTGCCGTGCAGGGTCCCCGCTGCAGAGCGACTGTTAGATTCCGGGACTCGGCCACCAAAAGGATAGGTGACGGCCCACCCTCCCAGACCTGCCCTCCCGGGGGGGAGTGGGGCTCAGGACGCGGGCTCCAAGGCCTCACGTGGTCCTGAGTCCGCAGCGACAAAGTAGGTGGGGCAGGCGCAGGGTGTGGGGTACAGGTGAGGCCTGGTTGACAAGGGGACGGGGAAGCAGAGATGGAAGAAATGAGCTAACATTCGGCGAAGGGTGTCCCAGGTAGGGGAACAGGAGGGACAGGGCGCACCCAGCAGGGCTGCCGTGGTGGCTTCCAAGGGTCCTCTCCCTTCGTCTCGTTTTGTGTCTCACCCTTTACGAGACCCTCGCTGCCCCGATCCACAGAGACGGCGGTGGATGCTGGGGACATGGGGGCATTTGGCGGCTGGGTGTCTGCTGTGTGGTCGTGTCACCGGGACAGCTCAGTAGGCTGTTCCTGTCACGTAGGTGACACAGGCTCGCACAATCCCAGGCCATTTTTAAAAATAAAATATTGTCATTTCAGTTTGTAATATGTTTTTTCAATTTTTTCCTTTGTTTGCACATGGAGTTGAAACTAGGTGATGGATCAGTATGCAATTAAAAACTTGGGGGGTCGTACAGCTGCAGAAATAACTGGAAGTTTGTTCTCGAAACAGTCCAAGGACAGAGGTGCAAGTTTGGTGAAGAAGTTGTGCCTGTCACCGGGGCTCCATTGTCCTGTGACATTAACCGGAAGTCACAGTCACAGCTGGCCCGGTCCCGAATTGGGATTCGGTTGCTTCTACTTTAATTATTGCCAGAAGTAAGCAATAAGGGATATGGAAACTTGATTAAGTTAATAAAAAAGGAGCTGGATGAGGTGGTTGGACTTCTGTAAAAAATAATTATTGCATCGGCTGTCAAACCGTTTCTCTCTTTGATGTTGAAACATGATTAAAATCAGCACGTTGCACATAAAACCTACAGGCCTGAGGACAGCTCATTGGGTAAAGGCTTCTAAAAATGTTTCTGGTTTTACTATGTAAAAACTGTTGTTATGATCATGGTGAGCAGTTTCGCTTATAGATATAGGGCGGGGCAAACATAGGTTTACGGTCATTTGCACGAACGATGGTAAATACGGCAACGGGCTCGGTGTTTTCCCATGGACTCAGCGGCTGGTTCCGGCCTCTTCGGAGCCCTGGGCCGCTGTCACTCTGCGGGACTGACTGCGAAACGGGAAACACCGGGCCAGCGGGAGGCTTGGCCATGTGCGATAACACAGAGACCTTGTTGGTTCTCTCCCAGGACCTTGAATTAAGGTCATGCAGCCTCAAGTTCAAGTCCTGCTCCCGCCTGGCTGCCAGAAATGAGACCCTGTCCAACTTCGTTCGGAGCCTTTCGCGTCCTCAGTCCAGGGGTTACAGTGGGTAGGTCATGAGGGTCAAAGTGAGAGGCTTTGCGGGAAGCCGGCGGCCCGCCCGGCGGACAGCAGGCACCCGCTGGTGGCTGGCCCTTTGCAAACACAGCAGGGACACAAGTTGGTGCGCACGCGTTCCACCCTGGCCTGCGGGCAGGGGCGTTAACACCAGTATTTGCTTGAAAACCATGGCGTTTAAAAATATTTGGGATTTAAAATGAAGAGATTTTTACAGAGGAGGGCGGGCTCTGGCTCCGCTTGAATAGGTAGACTGTCGGCTCCCTGCACCTCCGGCTCCCGGCGCAGCGCTGGCAGTTGGCGGGGAGGTGGCGGCTTCTCCTGACCTTCCCATCCCCGCCTGTGGCCCCAGGGCACCTGGAGTGTCTTCAGCACCCAGTCTAGACACTTGCTGATGGGACTCAGTGAGTGAACATACTTGTTTCTCTCTTTCAAATATCTCTTGGGTTTAATTGCTTTTTTTCTTGTCATGTTTCACTGGCTGGAACAGCTTACGGGGTTGGAGGAATGTAACTTTTCACAGAGACAACACCGCTGAAGTCTGAGTGAATCCATAGTTAGCAATTACGTCCTAGAGTAAGAATTCAGATTTTACCATTAAACGTGAAAACCTCAGCCCTGGCTGGCATGGCTCAGTGGGTTGGAGCTGCGTCCTGCAGCCGGGAGGCTGCCGGTTTGATTCCCAGTCAAGGCACACGCCTAGGTTGTGTGTTTGATCTCCAGTCTGGGTGACGGGCCCTCAACAGCCCCACAGGGGCAGCGAGGACACAGCGATGAGGAAGAGGATGTGTGCATTCACTGTGCATCCAGCTGGGGAGGGAGGCGGACGTGGTGGGACGTGAATGACTGCGACACGAGGCGGGGAAGGGTGTGTGCGGGCACCATCGCTGATGGCGGCAGGCTCCCGGCCGATCAGCCATCTCCAGCCTCAGACCCTCTGGAGCTGCCCGCCTCTTCCTGGGTCTGGGGCAGGTGAAGTCTCCTCGGACAGACTCGCACGCTTTTGGGTCAGATAGCGGAGCTCCGGGCTGCGCACTGCAGGGCTGGAGGCAGTTCCGAGACCGCAGAGCGGCCCAGAGCCTCTGTAGCTGGCGCCGTCGCCCCCCGCGCCCCCATGCACGCCCGGGTCCTCTGAAGGTTGGCAGAGTGTCCTCGCTGGTGCAGCTCCCCAGAAATGAGAGTCCGCAGAGACAGGGCCGCACGCCAGCCAGCAAAGGCGTCAGAAGCGCCGTACCCCACTCGGGCTGAGCGGGTGAGGGCCCCCTGCGGCGACGTGCCCCCGACCCGCTCAGGGTCACCAGCAGCAGAAGCTCTGCGGACAGAGCACGTAGGCCGCACCATCCCGGGCTGGCTTCGACCTTTTCTTGCTGACACACCTCACTCGAAGTAAGTTCTAGAATCTTCCAAGCTAGCAGTTCTTTGGTTGTGTTTTGCTGGTTCTTCCTCAACTCCTGGCTTCCTAGCAGGTGCCATCCTCCTTCCAGGCCCTGCCCTTAATGGGCCACCGTGTCCAGGGTCCCCCCACCAAGCGACCTGATTCTTCCTCGTAGTCTCAGTGCCATCTGCTGCCGATGGCTTTTGGAGCAGTCTCCCGGCCAGGCCTGCAGACCCGCCCCGGCTTCACCTGCGTGCTCCTCTCTCTCTCCTTCCTCCCGCGCTTCCCCCTCTCACCCAGACCCGAGCGTCTGGTTGTCTACACTTGACGCTTGCCGTGAAGACGTCTTGGTTCGCACTCAGTGCTCTTCGACTGCACTTCAGCGCCCAGGTGGCTCACACGCACCCAGCCGAGGCCTGTGCTCTGGGCGGAAAGGCGGGGGGCAGGGGTTGGCCGGAAGGGATCCTTGGCCCCAGGGAGCCTGCACACCCGCAGCTCACAGCCCTACAAGGCCTGCTGCTCTGCCTGCAGGGTCTGGGCCGCCGGCCAGGACACCGGGCACTGGAAGGAGTGCGAGCCTCTCCCCGGAGCCGCTGCAAACGCCGGAGCTCGGAACGGTGGGGCGGGGCCAGTTTCACATTTTCATGGGCACCTATTTATAGGTCCGAGCCCGAATCTGTGTTTGCAGCCAGCCTGCCCGGAAAGAGCAGGGCTGACGGTCTGACCGTGAAACTCGGAACCTAACACCGCAGCACAAACGGGATCAAATGAAAAACCAACGGGCAGGAGCGGACGGGGCGCTGACCTCTGGCCTTCAGAATGTGCTCCCACACGTCGGTGGAGAAAGGGCAACCCACCCAACAGAAAGCCAGCCAAGAGCACCACCCGGGGCAGCACGGGAAGGCTCGGCGCGGTCCGTCATTAGGGAGGCGCAGCGCGCGGTGCTGCGGGCGAAGAGGTGCCCTGATGGTGCGCAGCCCTGGTGGGCGTGCTGGCACGGTGCCCTTGTAAACTGCCAGGGCGCGGGGGTTCCCTGTTAAAGGCGAACCGCGCGTCTGTCTGGCTTGTGAATTCCATCGTCGGGCCCTGTGCTGGGGCTGCCAAGGAGCGCGCGCGCCGGGTGGCCAGGGCGCTGTGTGTGGGTCCTGCTTGGGAAGCCACTGCCACGGTGCCCCCTCCCCAGGTGAGAGACATGGAAGAAGTGGCGGGTCTGCCAGAGGGCACGGGGCCGGCCCTCCTGTGGCCGGTTGGTCAGATCTGCAGGCTCCGTGCCGTGTCAACGGCGAGTGCTCCTGTGGGCCATACGGCCTCTCCTCCCTGGGACGTGCGCTCACCCAGAGGGTCTCTAGCTGTTCCCGCCAAGGGTTAAACTTTGGGAACAACTGTTTAGGGGTGTGGAGGAGCTTTGGGGTTTTGTAAGTTGCATACTTTTTAAAACAACTTTCCCCGCCATGCGTTCTGTTTATTTAAAATAAAGTTTGGTTGACATGCATTTGGAAGGGGTCTGATCATCACTGACAGCGAGCTTTAGCTCGGAGTTCTGCACTCCCACGCACGGCAGAGTGGCCCGGAGCCGACCTCTGGAAGGAAGGGCACGGGGTTCTGTGTTGGGGCTGAGAGCTGCTTTCTGGAGTGGACTGCCCGCGCCCACCTGGGGCTCCACTGTCTGTGGACACCCACCTTTTACAGTCTTCGGTGGAGTGAACTAGGGTGTGCCGGTGAGGTCAGTTCCTCCCCACAGGAACTTTGTGGGGTGGGGCACTTTTGCTTCTAGGTGATGAACAGGGCTGGTTTGTGGGATGAGGAGGTTCGCCTGTGGTCAGGAAGGAACACCCAGGCTTTGGGGCCTTTGGGGCCTTCCCTGCCCAGCCACTAATGAGCATGGGAGGGCAGGCAGTTTGGTAAGGGGGTGGCTTTTCATGCCGGGGAGCATAGAGCGGGATTTGGTTTTGCCCTCCGAGACACTAGATTAAGTGCAGCTTCCCTGGTTTTCTCGCACCTCAGTGGGGCACAGCTTGTCTCTGCACCTGGAGAAAGGGTGTCGGGACAACGGCCGGCCCGTGGCGTTGTGCCAGGTTAACCGAGAGAGGGCGGGCCCCGCCGTTACTGTTGGACCACAACTGAGCCACCTTAGCTCCGGCTTCCGGCCCTGCTGCCTGAAACCCAGTCAACGCAGGTAGGTCCCTGCTTGGGATTCTGACAGTTAATCAGGTTTCAGAACCAGCACCGATTCACCCGCAAAGCGGGTCCAGAGATCAGAACTCGGAACTGTTGGCTCCAAGGCTGCATTCACCAGGCCCAGGCCCGGCGGTTGAAACTTTGCTGTTTGCTGGGTGTGTAGGGCTGTAGGTGCCTGCCTGCTCATGGCCCTGACCCAGATAAAAAGACCCTAAACTCGGGAGTCCCACCCCACACCCACCTGGTTCCTACCTGGCCCTTTGGAGAAGTCTTTTTTTCAACCAAGTCTTGATAAAACCCTATTTGATTGTCTGTCTGTCTGTCTGTCTCTCTCACACACACACACACACACACACACACACTCACACACTCTGCATTGGTTTAAATCAGCCATGTGCCCCGGCCCGCCCCTAGGAAGGGCTGTTTAGGGTCATCCCAAACCTTTCATGCAGGGACACCAACTTGAACTAAGCTTTCCAGTCTTTCTTAATCCGCCTTCCAAGGCGGCCAAAGCCTTCCCCACCCGGAGAACTCCCCAGCTCTTCTAAGAATCCTGCGTTTGTCCTGCTAATCCCAACCAAAGGTGATCTTTCCTTTGCATTACTAATCGCCCTCTTCAGAAGCATTGTTCCTAAAATTAGATTAACCATCCCTAAATGGCTTCCTTGTGTTTGACAAAGACAGCCTGACCCTTGAATGCGTTGGCTTCTCTGTCAGTGTTCCAGTCAGGTCACAGGTTAGTAGATAGAAACAGATGGGATTTTTGTCTCCAGTCCTTCATTTTAAACAGAATGTCATCAGCATGCCTGCATTTTGTGGGTGTCCGTTTTCAAGAGTAATAAAGATTAGGTTGTTCAAGAACAACAAACTGAGACGACACCAGTTCCCACGTGACTGTGCGTCAGGATATTCTGGGAGGCGATATTTCTTTGGCTGATTCTTTCAGCAAAGGTTCAGAAATGCCGCCCCCCCGAGGTCTCAGTTCAGCGCCTGCCTGGCTGTCGGGCGTCCCAGTTTGCGGCAGGGCGTGGGGAACGCTCCCTCGCAGTTCAGTTCTGCGTGGACGTCGGGGAAGAGCCGCGGCCATGCTTAGGGTCATGCGGGCATTCCCAGGTTTGCTTCTGAGGGGTGCCGGCTAAACAGCTGCCTAACCGGCCAGAGTTCCAGCACACTGATCATTAACCAGGGGCTGAGCGCCTGCGCCCGTGTCCAGAATGAGTTCCTCGTGACCTCTAACTACTGCGGAGCTCCTAAGCACTCTCTCGCCCTTGCGCAGACGATCGGCTCGGGGGTAGGCGAGCTGCCATGCCTCAGCTGGGCCAGGGTGTGCACTTGGTGGTCCCTGGAAGCATTTTTAATCACAGCTGCTCGAAGAAAAGACAGGCCAGCAGCCGCTGCAGTCTTCCGACTGGCCTAAACTTAGCTCATATCCCCATGACCCCGCCGCCCTCGTCACTCTCGGGGACCCTGGTTCTCGCCGTTTTGTGTTTGACTCGCAGGAACAGGCCGCGGGGCAGCCGGGGTGCCGGGTGGGCGGGCTGGGCTGGAGGCCCAGTGGCTGCCTCCTGGGCCGTCTCTGGCCTCAGCGCCCTAGACGGCTCTGGGGGGCCCCACCTCTCCCTCGCCCCCGTTCCTCCCCGTGAGGCAGACTCTTCCTGTTTCCTGTATCACTGGGTGCGCGGCAGTGACCGAGGGCAAGGGTGTCTGTGGTGGGAAATCTGGAAGAGTCTAAAAACAGAAAGAAATAGCTTCTAAAAATCTAATTTGCACTGGGCAAGCTGAGCTAATTTTCATTTTAGTATCTAAACAGCATTTCACAATATTTTAAAGTCTCTCGACATGTGTGGGCACATTCAGGGCTGAGTGTTTGGCTGCAAGGCCTCTGGCCTCGCTCAGCCTGTAGCTGGAGGGTCCCCAGTGGGTCATGGGAACGCTTCCTTTCAGGACGGTTTGTCTGCATCTTATTTACCGTACGAGGCCAGTTAGGGGATGTTGAGCCTCATTTACACTTCACTTCAGTGTTTTCAAAATGTTTTTAGCAAACAAGCCCACTGTGGGCTTTATTCGCGGGGGTAGGGAGGGGGGCGGGAGTTGTCCCACAACAAAACTTGAGTTCTCGTGACGCTACTGAATGTTTCCAGACGTTATCCACGTAAATACACGTGTGTTACAAGGGTGTAGGCAACGAGTGGCGTGTGTTGCCTTCTGAACTGAAGGTTACGAAACTGGTCAGGGCATCTTATTGAAACAAGACAAATATTTACAAACAACTGAGAACCCTCTGTGTAGAATGTGCAGCGTGTCCGAGGAGAGCAGCCGCAGGCCGGCTCTCGTGCCAGCCGAGGCTCACGCATCCCTGCCAGCGCGCTGGCCTGGGGCCGACAGGGTCACACCTGACCTAAGGAGACGCGCGTGTTCTGATCGATTACACTGTCGGTAAATTTACAGAAACAGGGTTGTTTACAGGACTCCTGCGTTAACTCCTGCAACTGCTGAAGCACCGAGCTCACAGAGGCTTCCCCTCTGCCTCCCGGCCTCCACGTTGCTACCATCCTCGTTTCTGTGAAACAAATACTGTATGTTCGTGCAGACGGTTGGAAGCCGTTCGTGTAAACAGCAGCCCCGTGATTTAACCGTCAGCCTGAAAGGCTGGCTTTGGACGGGCTTCTTGCAGACTGAGCACAATGAGATGTCTGTTCAGATGTGGCCCCGGAGCCGCGGTCCAAACACAGGGCTTGTTTTCTGTGTGCCAGCAGCACGGCTCCTTACAACACGCCCTGCTTTGTCTGCTGAGGCTGCGGACAGACCGCAGGGCCGGGAGGAGTCGGCCGCTTCCGCCGCCATCCCCTGACCCGCCCGGGTCCGCCACCCCGAAGGATTTCAGGACAAGATGTGCAGCAGGTCATTTCCTCAAGGAGCCACTGCAGACGAGGGGGGGCGGGCCTGTCCACACAGAGGTCCAAGGCCTCAAGCCCGGCCACCGCTTTCACCCAGCTGCCAGCCAGCCCCAGGGCCTAGGGCTTGGGGGTGTTTGGGGAGGGGCATGAGCATTGCACCTGCTTCCTGCTTGGGCCCCTCCTTTTTCCCGTTGGCTGAAGCTGCTTCAGTAGGTGTTGTCCCCGGAGGTGGGTGTCCAGGAGACCACATGGGGAAGGGCTTGCTTGATTTCTTCTGGGGGCTGAGGGATGGTGCCTAAGAGAAAAAGCACAGAAGAGAAACTGAGTCACTCATCATCCCGCCCCCTAAAAGCAGCCACTGCGTACATCCCGAGCTGTTTATTTACTGAAAAGTCAGGTCTCACGTTAGGATTGTGAAGTGTTACGTGTGTACTGTCAGCTAAGGGTCGTTGGTACCCACTGCACGCCAGCAGGAACCCCCAATTTGGGGTGTGGGGAGGATGGAAACTTCCTTCAGCTGTGGTTCACTGCGGCTGTGAGGCGGCCCTGGGGTGGGGTCCCGCGCCCGGCTGCCCGCCTGGCCCTTAAACGCTCCAGTCCGGCGACACGGCCGCTGAGTCGCAGCTGGGACACAGGACGCTCAGTCTTCGCTGCAAAAGAAAATGTGCTCCCTGAGTCGCGGGGGAGCTGGATTATATGGACAGAAGTCCCCGCCCCGGCCCCTGATTGGCCTGTCTTCATGTAAATGAGGGCTCCAAATCGTCAAAGTTTGATTGGTCCAAAAGGCACCGTCCTGATTGGTCAGTGAAGATGTTGCTTGCCATAGCCCTGCTGGGCTCGGATTGGGGATTGGGCGGAGGCGGCGTCAGTCCTGCTGCTGGAAGCGCAGCCCCGGGAGCCCCGCGTGGGAGCCGCCCGGAGGGCAGGGCCCGGGGCGGGTGGCCGCCTGTACGGGGATGGCCGCCGGGCTCCGCTGTTTCGTCTGAGCGCAGGGGGCCGGCAGGCGCCCCCCCCGTTCGGCGCGCTCTGTCTCGGGGCCCACGCACCGGAACAAACCCTGCCGGGCTCCGACTCCCTCCTCCTGGGCCAGCGCCCCCCGCCCCCAGCGGGGTCCAGCCGCCCCCGTGAGCGGCTCCCTCCTTTCTGTCCGTGTTTCCTCTCTGCGGGCCCTTCAGACCCCCCGGGGCCCCGCCGCCCCTCCAGCACGGATGTCCTCGGATGGCCAGGCCGGTGGGAGTCTGTTTGCTTTTCCAGACTCTGCGGCCCTGGGCGACCCCGCCCGTCTTTCCCCGCGCGTCCGGGCTGGCGTTTCTTCTCCAGCGGAGACCGGGGTGGGCGTCGCCGGGGCGAGCCCTCGCTTTCCGCACGCGCCCCCCACGGACTGTGGGTGCCGGTCGTGCTTGACTCCCAGCCCGTGGGCTGGTCACCAGGAAAAGGGCCGGGGAGACCGGACCCAGCGCGCACAGCAGGGATCCCCGGAGTGGGCAGCTGGGGGCTTCCTGACCCTCACGGTGCTGGCCTGTGGCAGCAGCCATTTGTCCCGGGGCGGCGTCCCCACCCACCACCGGCTCAGGGGGAAGAGACAAATGGCTCTTTGTTGTTGCTGCCTCTTCAAAGATAATCTCTTGTTTTCAAAACATTTGCAGCTCTTGCTTTCAAGGAAAGGCGGCAGGAGGCCGGGCGGTGTTCCCCAGGTGGGAACATTTGCCGTTTTCAGAGAGGCAAAGAGAAGCCCCTGACCAGGGCTGAGGCCTGGAGTTGTCTGCTCGGTATTCGGCGCTGCCAGAACCGATCGTTCAGTCGGAGCCCCGAGCTTTAGGCAGCTAGGGAAGAGGCTGCGGCCCCGCGTACAGGGAAACCTGCGTGTGGCTTTCCCGATGGGACACTTCGCAGGCCGGGCGCAGGCCGTCCATAAAGGCGGACGGACTGCCCCGCCCCCAGCCATGGCCTTGGGGGACTCGGGGGATGGACGGAGCTGGCCTCTCGTTCAGCTCCTTGTCTTTTATCCGGAGGAGGCGGAGGCTGGGGACCGAGGCGACCGGCCTCCCGGCACGTGGTGGCCACAGAGGCCAGGCAAGACATTCCACCCGCTCTCCAAGGGCAGAGACCAAGCCCGCCCGTCCGGCTCTGGGACGGGCCAGCACCTCGGGGTGCCAGTCCCACAGGGGCCGCTCAGCAAGTGTGTTGCCCTCAGCCCGGCCGGCTGCCAGCGTGACTGTGGAGGGGGAGACACTGCCCCACCGGGTCTTGGAAAATAAGAGGGGAAATCAGACATGCGAAAAATGTAACCAGCAGGGCAAGCCGTTGCGTTTTCGAAATTGTTAGTGAGATGCCGCCTCCTCCCACGAGGGATTTGGGGCGGCCCAGGGCCCGGGCCCCGGTGCGGAAGCCGGGGCGGCGCTGCGGTCGGCGGCTGCAGAGTCCGAAGTCTGTGCAGACCTCAGTCCTCGCGTGTAAACGGAGCCTCGGGGGGACCCTGGAGCCCCCGTTGCTCCAGGTTTCTTTCTTTTACGTCGTCTCTGGGGGAGGAGGCCCTGCCGATGGGCAGGGTAGAGAAAACGTTCCTTCTCCAGCGAGTCGGATCCGGGGCCATCCCCTCCCCGTCTGCAGCCTCTAGCTGAGAGGCCTTCACGCCTCCAGGTCCGGAGGAGCTGGGTCTGTCACCGCGGGGTCCTCCGGGCCTGCCCTGGGAGCCGCCCCGAGAGCCCGCAGTCGGAAATGATGGGGTCTCCGCGCGGCTCCGGGTGGGAAACCCCGCGCCGGCGCCGCCCCCTAGCGGCCGCGCGGGGAACCGCGCCGCGGGCCCTGCCGGGTCCCTGAGGAGCACCGCGGGAAGGCGGCGGGCGGCTTCGGGTTTCCCGTCGTGGTTTTTCTTTGCTGCTGTGCTTTGACCCACGGGGCTCCGGTGCTGTCCGTCCCTTCGGGCTGCACGGTGGAGGCTCGCACGGGTGTCTTCAGGTCCGCCGGGGCGCGACGCGGGCGGCGGTGCGTTTCCCCGGCAGGTCTGCGGGGGTAGGCAGGCCGCCCTGAGCTAGGGCCGGACAGCGGGACGGCGTCCGCTGCCGCATCGCCGCGGGGCCTGGCTGCGCGCCGGGGTCTGGCAGCCCCCACGCGCGCGGTCTGAGGTCGGGGAGCGCGGCGCCTACAGCCGCTCCCCCTCGCCAGGTGTCCCGCCACCACGGCTGATTCTCTCCGGCGACTGCAATCAGACCGACCTTACCGCGCTCGGCTCTGCACCTGCCCCCGGGCGCCCAGGCGGCGGGGGCCCCGGGGCCCGTCCAGCAGCCCTGAGAGCCCCGAGGGAGCGCCCGCCTGCGGGCTTGGGATGCAGGGAAACCCGTGCCCACGGGCGTGGTCCCGACGCACGCTGCGCGGTGTGCGCAGAGTTCGTGCCCGGGTGTGCGCGGGGGCGTGCGCAGGTGGGCGTGGGTGAGCACGGGGAGAAGACGGAACGCAGGGGCGCGGGCCTGCCCACAGGGTCTGCTCCTGGGGGGCTGAAGCTTTGGCTCCGCAGCGCCGGGAACAGCGTCGCCGGGAGACGGGTTTCGGCTTCGGGCCTTTTCAGGCCTGCGACCGCCGCCCCCCAGCACCTTCCGTAACTGTCGCTTCGCCTCCGTACGCCGTGCTCGTGGGAGACCCTTGTAGGCAGCACGTTTCCCCGAAGGCAGTGTCCGGCCCCGTGACTGTGGGGGGGCGGGGGGACATGTCCTTACAGCGCCGGGGCTGCGGAGCAGGTCTCTCCCTCTGGGAGCCCCGGGCTCGGCTCGTTTGTGGCCTCGGCCGCCAGGGCGCACGACGGACGGCCCTCTGCTGTTAAAGCCGTGCCCGTTTCACCGCTGAACGAGTGGACCTTGCCGGCCAGTGGTGGTTCCTCCCCTGGACGAGGCTTGTTACCTTCCCGTGTCTCGGTTGGTACGTTTGGCTGGAGAAGTTTCACTTACATTAGAGAGAACGTTTTCATCTTTGTTGCAAACATTTATTTCCATTTTGTTTGCTTTTTTCTGAGATGACATAGATACAAACGAACCATCTTTAAGAAGCTATTTACTTAATAAGTGATACATTAAATAAGTGACACACGAGGTTTCAAGCTGCAGAGAGTTGATCGATTTTACGGAGTCTCTGTCGCAAGACAGGCGGTTTAAAACACTTTGATTCTCAGGCCGATAGGCCTACCGGTTTGCCCAGTAAAATATGTTCCTTCTGATCTGGTTAATTGACGGTCTGTAATTTTTGTTCCAGTGTTTTCTGTGTGGCATTATTTCTGTCCAGCACATTGTGGCCCTGATGTAGTAAAACCAACAACAGCACAGCTGACATGAACAAAGGTGCACGAATTACACTCTGCGGCTTTATTTCTGAACCGTATTTTTTGCCGAGAGCCATGAATCAGAACCTGTAACTTTAGGTCCTTATGTTTATTAGAAGGATTTCGCCAGGGGTGGGAGGACTTCATGTCAAAAGTGCCCCAAAGCCTTATTCTTGGGGAACCGGTTACACGAAACGACCCACTGTGTGTGGAAGCAGAGCTGCGTCCTTGAGGAGGAGAGCGAAGCCTTGCCCTGCCCGTCTGCAGCCCCGTCCTCTGGAGTCCCACCCTGGGCCTGGCGCACTCTCTGATCCGCTGCAAATCGGAAACCCGCCAGAACGGGAGCACTTGTCGGATGTTGTCACAAACGTCGCTGCTTTGTTTGTTCCCTCTTTATTTTGAGAAGAGGTCCCAGAAAACCTTTCAGTGTATTTCCCCCACACATTAATCAGTCATGTTCTCACGGTCTGCAAAATGAAAGTGCATGCATGCCCACGAGGTATTCTGAAACCGCGATCTTTAGGGGTGTAAACTCTAATGACTGAAGTGGGTGTGGGTGCGGGCGTGGGTGCGCAGGTGGAGGTGGAGGTGCGGCTTGTGGTTCCCCGAGCTGTTGAGTCAGAGCGTTTCCTAGAAAAGGCAGCACTGGGGGGATGGATGGGCTCGCTAGGGCACAGATCGGGTCTGTAATCACCAGAGCTGGCGATGTGGGAGAAGCAGCCACACACGAGCCTTCAGACGCACCCCAGGCCCGAAGCAAAGCCGACAGTGTAGCTGAGAGGCTGCCTGCGGAAGAACAGCCCTCTCTGTTTGGAACTAGGAAGGTCGTCATGGAGACGGAAGTCTTCCTGGTACCGTGAAGCCCTGCTTGTCATCAGACGTGAGCAGTATTTGTACAGGTGGCCCCAGCCAGGAAGGGCTGAGTCAGAACAAATTCGTTCCTCCTGAATGGCGCCTTTATGAGCACAAAAGACTGTGTTTCCTTTCTTCCGTCCCTCAGTTAATGACCCATTATCAGCTAATTAAACCACATGTAAATTGTATGTGAATCATTTGTTACACAACGCCTGCTAACTAACCCTACATTCCTCTGTGTCTGACCATGGACTGTTTTTGTTGATGGCAAGAACAGGGTGCTTTGGGTGGTCCCCTGAGGGGAGAGACAGGGTGCGTACGCAGCCGAGAATGTGATTTACTCTCCATTCGGGACAGGAGGCGGGGGTGTGGGACGATGGTGCCCACGCGCAGCAGCGCTGGGATGCCGCGTCTGTGTCCTTGCACACGTCTGAGCGGGGCTGCCAGCCTGAGTCCGTCCCGCTGGGCTGTGTTCAGCCGGGGAGGCCGCCTCGTGTGCAGAACCGTGTCTGTCCGCCCTCTCCCCCTGCACCCTGCTTTCTGGCCTGTGTGTCAGAGCAGAGCTTGATCTGTGTATAAATTTTGTGTAAAAACTTTAATTGTAGCCTTTTTATTTCAGTCTGTGGTGTCTTTCTGCCCCAGAGAAGTTCAAAGCTTCTCCCGCGCTTCTTGAGACATGTTCACGGTTTCACCGAGGCCGTGGAGTTCAGACACAATAAACGCTGTTATATTTTTGGAGACGTATGCTCTGTCATTTTAGACTTTGCAAAGGGCATGCGGAAAAGCGTGAGGTGATGTCGTCTACAATAAAGAACTACCAGACTAGGAAAAAGAAGGGTTTTTCATCGCTCATTAGCTGCGGCTGAGTAGGCAGCGATGTTTGGAATAGAGCATAGAGGATAAAGAGTTGATTTTAAGTGAAGAGATTACTTTTGGAGCCTTGCGTTTCACCTGTGGGAGCGTGCCTCCTTGACATTTAAAGATAAAGAATTGTCGGTGTGCGGTGAGGGGACCTGGTTGCAGGTCCCCGGGTGTCTGACCTGCCTGTCACTTGCGACTGGAACTCACACCGGATTTATGGCCTCAGGGGAAACTTCTGAGTAAATAAAGGACCCCCTCTACGGTTGCTTGTGAAAGTAGCACCTGGAGGAGAAACTTGTGAGGGAACCATTAAACTAAGTCTCAGTTTAGCCTAGAAAGGAAACACGGTGATCCAAAACTTGGTTGCTTCTGAAAAGACTGAGTGACCAAAATTGTTTGTGAAAATTTTGTGTTAAAAAATGTCATAAAGTTGAGGTCAAGAAAACATGGAGATAAAATCACCTTTTCTAAAGCAGCCACACACTGAGCCCGGCCAGGTGCAATGCCCCCGACCACTGGCATCCGAGCCAGTTGCGGTGTTGCCAAACCACAGCTGCTTGGGGAGAATTTCAGATTTCCTTGTTCACGCGGCATCAGGACTCCGGTGGGAAGACGCGTCGTGTGTCACACACGGCTCTGCCAGCAGGTGGCGCCCTGGCCCTGCGAGCCGCAGACGCGCTTCTCTGGCAGCTCCTCGTAGAGACCCCGCCGACCCCGGCGGGACGAGCCGGCCGCCTGCCCCGCAGCTGACCCTGGGGCCGCCGCTGGGTTTCCACACCGAGCAGACCGTAAACAGAGGTTCAGCTCTGCACCGGCCCCGCCTGGGGGCGGGGGGAGGGGGCGGCTCTAATAAAGCTGGATGTCAAATAGAGCGGACAGATGTTGAAGAAAATCAGAAAACGGAGAATCTTACTTTTCTGTCCGGACTCCACCTGGGGGTCCCAGTTATGGGAAGCCATTTATCCACGCGCTAAAGAACACCGCTGTGGAAAAGGACTCTCCTCCGTAAAAGCCTGTCACTGGGGCCACAGCCAGGTTATAATTTGGCTGGAAACATCGTAACCACCGCAGACAAGGGTTTGCACCTGACCATGTGTCACTGGCCACCCGCGCCCAGGCGTGCTCGGTGGCTCCGGGGTTCTCGTGTTGTGCTACTTGTTGGGTCCCCTCTGTGCTCGATCACAAGCTCACAGGAAAGGGTCTCCTGCAGATAAAAGCAGAGACGAGTCAAGGAGCTTCATTTTCCGGTGGCTGGTCTCAGAATTTAGGTGACAGTCACCCACCTGGAGCCACGCATGGAGCCGGAGGGTCACACTGAGCGAGGCGTCCCGTCGGCACCTGGAGCTGAGGCTGCACCCTCCCCACTTGGCGGTGCCGCTGTTCACGCCTCCTACACACGGGCCTGCAGAGGCCTCTGGGAACGGGCCTCTGCTCGGGGAGAGGCGGGGGAGACGGAGCCCTCTGCAGCCGCAGGCGAGTGGCGCTGGTGGCCGGCCTCCAGCCGTGGTGGCCACGCGGGAGGCAGGCGGATGGGACCCGGGAACAGACGACAGGAGCGTGGTGATTCAGAGCAGACGTGACTGCGAGTGGAGGTGCTGTCGCTGAAGTCCCCATCCCAGCGGCAAGTGGAAAAGACGTGGGAAGACGCCGGCATGCTTGGCTCGGGGGGCTTGGCAGGATTTTACTCAGACGTGGAATCAAGGAGAGAAGTCGATTTGCCGGTTAAGAGCCCCCCAGAAAGCTGGGCAGCTGTGGTTTCGTGTTTGGATTTGGCAACGTGACTCAGGTTCATGAAGTCATGGCAACACGTCAGAAGGAGTTTGCCGTGGTAACCTCTCCGAAGAGTTCCGAGGAGGACAAGGCCTCTGAGTCACCTGCTGCTCCTTCTTGGGGAGAGAGAAGGGAGGTGAGATGCAGGGCGAGTGCAGAGCCACGCCTGCTCCTGAGGGGCTTCGTCCCCGGGCCGGAGGAGGCCAAACCCACGGCAGCCAGGAGGAGAAGCAGGGGACGCAGGGCAGGCTGGGCGCCGTGAGGAAGCCAAAGCCCGGAGATGACCGGTCTTAGAAGCAGCGGGTGGCTCTAGCAGACAGAGCAGAAGTGGCTGGAATGCCTGTGGGTGGCTTAAGGGGCGACCCAGCTGGGGGCGGTGGGAGCTGGCGGGTGGGCCAGGCGGGGTGAGTCTGCAGGAGGAGCCGCTGTCGGGTGGGGAGGTGCACAGAGGCGGGGTCTCGGGGGGACCCCTGCAGCGATGCTGCGGCCTGTCCTAGAGCTGAGAGCGGTTCATACTCAAGCCCTAGTAATTCAGGCCCAGCAGCATGTGGAAGTGGGGGAGGGGCGGGTCGCAGAAAGAAGTTTAAAGACCAGATTCCATCTCAGCAACAGGCAAAAGAAGCTCAAAGGCGCCCCCCAATGTTCTTGATGAGCCCCATTTCTGTGCTGAGTGGGTTTCCCAAACAGTAGAAACCATCTGTGGTGACCGAGAACAGCAACAGGCGTGACAGAGCAGAACGGCAGCCAAGGTGCCCCGGGCGTTCGCTGCGGCCGTCCCCGGTGCCGCACTGAACACGTGACAGCGTCGTCATCCACGCTTCACGGGCTGGGGCGTGGGGGTTCTGCAACGTGCCCCTGAGGGCTCCGGGGCGTGAGCCAGGCGGCTGCCTGCTGTGATCTGTCAGAGGGGGCCTCCCCGGCCCCTCCCGCCTCTTGGCCTTTTGGAAGGCGCCGCAGTGTGGAAATTTCTGCGGCCCCTTACCGCCCAGGGAGTCACTGGAATAGGGAGGTTCCCAAAAATGCCACCCTCGTCCACGTGGGGCACCTACCACAGGGCCTCCCGCTGAGAGTAGCAGGTGCCTCTGAAGTGTGATGGGTGACAAGTGTGGGGGCGGGGGTGCTTCCCGCCCCGGGAGCAGCCCCAGCCGCAGGCCTGACCATGGGAGTTACCGGCTGCACCGGGGCCTGGCCCAGGCTCACGGGTTACTGCCTTGGTCACGGGGACCCCAGTCCCACAGCGGGCATTTCGGGACTTGTCGGTGGCACGTAGGCTGCGATGACCTGGTTTTCACTGCATCGTCATCTCCTTCCATGTACGTTTGAAATTTCCCTCAGGAAAACATTTCCACGCCGCCTGCCAGTCGTCGGCTCCACCTCCCGAGCCCCTGGATTTGACTCCCCTTTGACCGCAGGCACCTGCGTCCGCAGTGGGAGTGAGGACGCTGCCTTCAGATCCGATCGCCGAGCTTAAAGGGGATTTTCATGTGGGATTTCTGGGTGTTTCCCGCCTGTTGATGAACACATGGAGAGAAGCAGGGCCAAACGCCCAGGAGCAGTTTCAGCATCTACCTGCAGCTTCCAGACACCGGTCTTCTTTTGCAGATAAACAGCAAACGGAACAGGGAAGCAAATTTTTGAAGGGCTGCGTTTAAATTAATCCCACGCTTCCCGGAGAGCCGCACAAACAAGCTGCGGCCGCCGTGTGATTCGGGTCGGGTGTCAGCCGCGTCGGCTCGGGCATCCCGATGCCGCTGCTGGTTCACCCCAGATTTAATGGTTCTGTCGCCGGGGGTGGGCGGCTAGGTTATCCCCTCGAACACACCAGTAAAGCCCACTGAGTTATTAATTACATAGTAAAACTAACTCCATGCCAATGTGAGGAAAAGATTGGCCAATTAATAAATTTTAGGGTAATTTTTTTTTTTTTAACTAATGTGGCATTTGGGGGTTTGGATCCTAATTTTACTTTCTTAACTTTTTTACTAACTGGAAAAAGACACAGTACAGATGTACGTGAGGTGAAATGGCGGAATTATTGCAAATGGCTTTGGGTGTGATGGGCTAGTCGTGAAATATTTATGTGAGAAAGGGCATGGGCTCAGGGATTTGCTTTCAAAGACCCCAGGAAATAAACGGGATGGGGGAGGGGTGGGGACACGAGTGGCCACAAGCTGAGCGTCCCTCCCATTTGTGCTGGTCCGTGGGAACTCGTCAGAGGAGGTGAGAGGGGGGCGGGAGGAGGGAGGCAGGAGAGCCCACGTGCAGGGCCCAGGCTGTCCTTCTGCAGAAATCGGCTCCTTGCTCTGTCGCCGCAGAAGCTCTGAAGGGGCCCCGCCCGTCCCGGGCCGGTAGCTGGGACCAGGTCACTGAGACGCACCGCAGCCCTGCTCGGACAGTGCGGCAGGGGGCAGCCCTCCGCTGGGGTCGCCGGCTGAACGTGCCCAGGGCAGCCAGGGCCTCCGCCCCGCTGGTGGTTTGCACGCTTATGGTATTGGTGGTGTTTTCCCAGTGGTTAAAAAAATCATTTGTTTTCTTTTTGAAGAACATGATATTCCAATAATAAGACACAGAATTAAATGCAACTTTAATTAAGTAAAAAAACTTTTGAGAAAATACCTTGAATTTCAAAACCTGAAGCTGTCACTCAGGAAACATCTGCATAAATTTAGAGCGACGGCAGCGAATTCCGACGTGTGGGGACTTTTGGAACGTGAATGAGTTGTAGCCACTGTGCCGGTGGTGCGGGGCGTGGATCGTGTGAAATACGGTGGGCATCCGCTTCGGAGCAGAAGACAGGCACACTACCTTCTGAGAGACTGCAGGTTTAATTTAGGGCTATTTCTTGGGTCGATTTATTCATATCTCTCCAATATCTTCAAAATGTGTGGTTTGCTTGAGATGAAATAAAAATGACCTTTGACATATCTGATGATAAGCTGCGGCCACCGTCGGCAGCTTCACAGTCACAGGGCACCTGCCGCACAGACAGACCCGTCCTGGGCTACACCGGCCACATGGGCAGTTCCTTCTCTTTCTTCCTTAATCCCGACCTTCCCTCCTCCCTTCCGTGGCAAAATATATAACTTAACATTTGCCATTTCAACGGTTTCGTATTCACAGTGCTGTACAACCTACTTTTAAAATCTTTCACCACCTGGACAGAAGCTCCGTAAGCAAACGTAAGGTGGGTGGGTGTCATGGGGTGGTTCAGTTTGATAAAGCTGTTTTCCTTCCGCCTGGCACTCCTGTGCCCTGTGGGTGCCACTGTGTCCTCATGCCCGGCTGTCACCCCACCCGTCCCCTCGCGGCCCCTACACGGGCCCCAGCCCAGAGAGATTGCCCAGTGGAGCCGGATCCCAGCTCCTGACCACCAGTATCTCCAGACCCACAGCCCGCACGGCTCCCCTTGTCCGTCAGCCGACCCACAGGCCTCCGTGATGAAGATGAAGTTCTTACACGGAAGCTGCTCGGCCCTGTCCGGGCTGCGTGCTGGCACGGGCATCGGTAATGGCCTTAAAATTCACTTAAAGACATTGGAAAGAGTGAGTCACGGGCAGAGCCTGCCAGACGTGCTGTTGATCACTTAATAGAGATGCCACAGGCCGCCTTTTGGTTGTAATTACGCGTTTTTATCATCCTTGCCCTGCCTGTAAGTTTTTCCAAATTTCCTTCTGAACATTGCAAGGGGAGACAGATAGGTTAACACACATCGGATTACCTGCCAGTTTCCCTGAAATTAACTTTATTTAATCGTTGTCCTTTGCACACTAGGTACATTTCTTTGAGCGTTTGCATTAAAAAAAAAAAACACAACAAAACCATTTTTCACAGTCTTAGTTTAAAGTGAACATTTCTGCTACTAGTAAGTTTGGACCAGACAAAGGTCTCAGGAAGTTGCTGGAAGAATAAAACGTGGCCAGGCCTCCTCGACTCGGAGCTCGTGGTGCGTGCGGCAGTCGGCGCGCACTGGACCTTGAAGCCGCCGGACGCGGCCGCCGCACGGCTGTGGGGACCGACTTTCCGCGGAGACCTGAGCTCGCGGTGCGGCCCGCACGCGGCCCGGGACGCACTGCGCCGCAGCCTTCGATGTCATCGTGACGACGGCCGGGATTTGGCGGCTCGCGGCGGCCTCGCGCCGGCCCCGAGCTCTAACCGCGGCCCGCGCGCGGGGCGCTGTCCCGGCCCCGAGAACCTCCCCTCGGGCCAGGCGGCGGGCGGCGCAGCTTCGCGCGGGGCCGTTCCTTCTAGGCCCCTGGCGTCCCCCCGACCCCCCGTGTGTGGCGGCAGCCGTGGTCGTCACAGGCGCCCGTCGCTGTGACGACCACACTGGCCGCGTCCCTCCCCGTGCCCGAGGCTCAGAGCCGCGGTGCGCGCACAGCTGCTTCCGGGCGATCCTGGTTCGCGGCCGCCCGGGTCCCCGTCAGCGGGGCCGCGCAGGGCTGGGGCCAGGCTCCCGCAGGCCTTTCTGCCACTCGCAGCGCCTGCTTCCCCGGGGCGCTGATCGGATGGGCGAGGGAACCGGCAGTGCCTTCTGCCACCTCATCTGGGGACTGACACCCCGCCCTCCCCCGTTTCTCTCAGCCACGGGAAACCGCTCCAGAGAGACATGGGGGCCGTCCCTGCAGCGGGGCCTCTGGGACCACCACGGCGTCCGCAGCTGCAGTGTGCTCGCAGCGGTGTGGCTAAGGACAGTGCCCCCCCCTCCACCCCGCTGAGATTTCAGTTACCCTGATACCAAATGGAAAATTCCAGATGCTTTGAGAGAAAGAGAGGGAGCATTCACATAACTTTTATTACAGTATATTGTTACAACGTTTTTAACTTTATGCTTAGTTATTGTTGTTAATAAATTACTGTGCCTGATTTATAAATTAAATTTTATCCCAGGTGCGAAATGTAGGGGGATCAGTGGAACCAAGGACTCGGGGGTCCCTTGGGGGTCTTGGGACCACAGGTCCCCACCGGTGAGCAGGACGACCAACCGCTGACCAGGAAACTGCCCCCGCAGTAGGGCTGTGCCCGAAGCCGGAGCCGCGTGGGGTGTGCAGGTGGCGGGGCGTCTCTGTGACTTTGTTGGAGTCCCCGCGAGGAAACCAAACACTGTGTTTCCTCGTCATCTCGGCTCTTAGCCTTCGGGCACCGGCGTGTGACCGCCGGGCCCCGGGGACACAGCCCCTCTCAGCCGCTTCCAGGCAAGCGCGGCCGCCCTTGGCCGCGGCTGGTTTCCTTACAAACCCGGGAAGGCAGGAAGTTTACCTTCTGTCTCTAGTCCAAGCGAGTCCCCGTCTTTTTCTGGGGGCGCACTCCCTGCAGTGCCCCTTCAGTGGATTTCTTGGCCTTTCTCTCAGGAATGCGCTTGGCATTTTCTCAAGGAGGTTTGTTTTTTTAATTTACAACTTTGAGATGTTTATTTCATGAGATGGGTTTTTATGCAACACAATGTAACAGGCTTGGGGGGGGGCACCCTGAGAATCTGAGGCAGAAAGCCCCTGGCGCTGCTGTTCTGGGTTCACCACACAGGCCCCTTCGCAAGGCTGTGGCACGGGTGGGGCGGGCGCGAGCGCGAGCTCTCAGTGGGGAGCCGCAGGTCCGCGCCGCGGGGGGCGGGGGGGCTTCGAAAGAAAACGAAAGCCGGCAGAGGCTCCTGGGAACTGAGCCCGGAGCTCGAGGGCTGGTCTGTCCCCTGGCCTCAGGCGGGGAGGCCCCGAGGCCAGCCCGGCTTGTGTGCGCTGCAGTCCCATCACGGTGCGAGGTTAACTTGCTGCTGTGATGACCTGACACCCTGGCTCCCTCCCATCTCTGTGCCCTGACAGCTGAGCGCCCCGTTAACCAGGCAGGGCCCCTGGGCGCGTGATGGCGGCCTTTCCCGCCCTCCGGGCAGTCGGCGACTTCCCCAGGCCTCCAGGCCTGCGGCTGAGCAAAGAGGAAGACCGGGCTTCCTCAAGGGCCTGGGGGCGCTTGGGTTTCCAGGCACAGCCGTGGCTCTGCCGTTGTCACCATGCCACCGCTGCCCTGGACATTTCTGTCCTACGTGAATGAGACTCTCTCTCCCACATCCGGTGATTCTCTCTGTGCCTCCCGCCTCCTTGAACCTCTTGCTCTTCCTTGGCTGCCCACAGTGAGACCCCACAGGACGCCGGCACCGAGAGGCCAGGAGCCCTGCCCAGTCATCTGTGCCGTGGGTGGTGGGGGCACGGCTGAGAGCATGAGAAAAGGTTTCTGCAAAATAAATTTTCTCAGGAAGAGGACAAGGGACGTGGGAAGCCCAGAGCCTCCTTCTGCCGGAGCGCGGCCCACCCTGTCCCCCCCTCCATCCACGAAGGACCTGGCGAGACTTGGGGCCCGCCCCCTGGATCAGAGTGCACCCCAGGTTTGCACAGAGCCATGGAAGGCCCCAGCTCCCATCCGTTCAGTCGCCTCAGTCTGCACGAGAAGCGCAGGGCATGGGCAAAGCCAGGTCTTCCTGCATGGTTTTCCACAGGGATGGCGATCGGGCGTCCCTTTGCACGTGTCACTCACTCCTACGGCCACACGCACGAGACCTGCTGTTTTTGACTGTTTACTCGTGACGGCAGCTTTCCAAACGATGCCCGTGACCCATAATTTGTTTTTCTCGGCCATGATGTAATCGTGAAGTTGCCGTAATGAAGATGGAAGGTTTAATAATGGAAAGTGTTACAAATTCCAATTTAATCATTCCTAAGTTGATTACTGGCTCTCCCCAAATGCCTGGCCGCGGAAAACAGAGGACTAAGCGAGACAAAGCTCTCCGGTCCCAGTTTGATAGATGGAGCTGCGGTGCAGCTGCAATCGAGTTATTGAATTTACTCATCTTCCAAACGATGTTTGCACCGCCGTGGCCACATGTGTTGAGGGCCAGAGAAAGGTCACTGGAAGCGTCGGAGCGAGGGCACGTGTGGGTGACAGCAGTTCTGAACAGCGACGCCAAGGTTAGTCAATTAAAAACATGCCAGCTCCAGCCCTGCCTCAGGGTGGTCGGTGCAGGGGGTCCCCAAGGGCTGCCTAGTGGAGTTGGAGGGTCCGTGAGGGAAGGTCCACCCTTGGCCTCAGGCAGCGGAGTCCCTGACAGGTGACAGGCGAGCCCTGCCGGTGGGCTGGGGAAAGGACCCCACGAACAGAGCGGTCAGAGCTGAGGCCGCTGGTGAGAGCCTGCGCGCCTGCACGGGGGTGGGGGGAGGGACGGTGGGGGAGCCAAGCTGTTTCCTGCCTCACTGACGGCCGATGTGAGCGTTTTAACTTCTCATGTAGACTTCGCTCCACAACGGTGGTACCTTAGGGACAGGTCAGCATTACGCTGCAGTTGGAAAAATTTTGAGAGACGATTTGCTGTTATTTCCCGGCAACCCACCAACGGGTCCTGTCTTAGCCCACCTTCCAGGGTGTGACCGAGCAGCCACTGCGTTTCAGTCTCCGGCCGTAGTCTTCCTTTTTCTCCGAGCCCCTGCGCACGGCTGTCCTACAGTAGAAATTCTAACCTAACATGTCACCTTTACGAATCCATTAGAATTTCTGTGACTATGCGTCCGGACCCCAGGGCAGAGCCAGGGGCCATTTTGCCTGGGACCTGGGAAAGACTCACCCTACGATGGGGACGGAAGAGTCGGGTGGGGGGGGGGGGCACAGAGGCTCCGCTCCGAGTCCCTCTGGCGGTCTTGGCGGGGCCTCAGGCCTCACCATGCGGGTCCGGACGTCAGCACTGGCCTCTGCAAGGGAGACAGGGAGAGTGCACCCAAGGTGGAAGCCTCAATTTCTCATACCCTAACCTTACATGGGGCATAGGTCGGGTCTGCGATACTCCCTTAGGGTCACAGGCCACCCCGGTCCGTGGGCGGCGGGGCGGGGGCTGGGTGCGTGATGGCGGCCTTTCCCGCCCCCTGGGCAGTCGGCGACTTCCCCAGGCCTCCAGGCCTGCGTCTGAGCAAGGAGGAAGACCGGGCTTCCTCAAGGGCCTAGAGGGGCTTGGGTTTCCAAGGGCCAAGGACGGCAGGACGCCCCTGGCCACGGCTGCCCGAGGGTAGGGCCTGTGGAAGGCCGCGGGCCAGCTGCCTGGGGGCTGGGGCGGCCCTGGGCTCAGATAGGTCATCTGCTTTGCACTCACGGAAAGCAGTCTTCCAGAAACCCCCAAAACACTCCGAGCGCACCTCCCTAAGTTCCCTCGTGGAGCACCTCGTGAAACAGTCTCCCAGGGCTGCCAGGACGTTCCAGTCCCTCCTCCGTAACGTCACAGACTGAGCGACTTAAAAAAACAATTTATTGTCTCACCGTCCAGGGCTGAGAGTCAGGAGTCCAGGCCCTGCTGGGCGGTGACCCCCTGAGAGCCGTTCTTGCCCAGCCTCTGGGGGCTGCCCCGCAGTCTTGGCGTGTGGACGCCTCGCCGTGTGCGGACACCTCTGACAGTGTCTCCACGTGTCCCCACGGCGTCTTCCCTCCGTGCCCAACTTTCCGCTCTCTGAGGACATCAGTCTGCTACACTCGGTCACCCTCACGACCTCACTCCAACTTGTCTACCCCGTGAAGACCCTTTTTCCAGTAAGGTCCCATTCGAAGGGACTTGGGATTAGTCTTTTCTAGAGGACACATTTCAGCCTGTTACAGATATTAAGTTTGAAAATTGCAAAGCAGGCCCTTGCTGGCGGGACTTGGGTTGGGCGTCGTCCCACAAAGTGAAAGGTTGCAGGTTCGATCCCTGGTCAGGGCACAGGCCTGGGTTGAGGGTCCAGTCCCCCCTGGGGCACTTACAGGTGACAACTGATCAATGTCTTTCTCTCACATCAGTGTGTCTCTCCCTCCCTTCCCCTCTCTAAAATCAATAAGCATGTCCTCAGGTGAGGGTAAAGTAAATAAAGTGCACATAATATTTACTGTGTTAACCGCGTTTAAGTGTCCAGTTCCGTGGCATCGAGCACTTTCCCGTGGTTGTGCAGCCACCTCCGCCGTCCATCTCCAGAACTTCCTCACCTTCGCAGACTGAGACGCTGTCCCTTGGACCCTCGCTCCCTCCCCACCACCCCCCGACCGCAGTCCGAACCCTCCGTTTGCGTGAATTTGGACCCTCCAGATGCCTCGTGTGAGTGGAATCACACCGTGTTTGTGTTTCTGTGACTAGCTTGTTTCACTTAGCTGGAGTAACTGTTTTAAATGGAAATTTTCTCTACTTCTGGAAATGGAAAATCAGAAATGTTCATCGGAAAAGAAGGACTAACCACACGAACCAACGCGGAGAAAGCGGCCTGTTAGTAGACGCCGGCCGGTCCCCTCGCCTGCCGGACCGGGGTGCCCCCTCCCTTTGAGGCTGAGAATGTTAGCAAACCCCAGGTGGCCCCGCCGCAGACCGACTCACTTTCCTGTCTGGGGGACAGCCGGACGTTCAGAAAGCCAAACTCCCTCCTGTGACACAGAGGCGACTCCCTGAGCTACCTCACAGCCCAGGTGCCCCTGGGAGTCTGAGCGGCAGAAGGTCCCCGTGGGGCTGAAGAAGCGGCCCGTCCCTGGGGAAAGCGGGTGCTGCTCCCGAAAAGCTAAAAGCTTGGGGTGTCCGCTCCCCGGAGCTCCCGGAACGAGCGGCTCCCCCACCCGCCCCGCCTTCCCCGGCGGCTCCAGGTGGCCCTCGGGCTGCTTTCATTCCTCGTGAATTTGGACAGGACCTGCCCCTGCCTTCGCGGTGAGGGCCTGGTGTTTGGGAGCCACCGTGTCACGCCCTCGAGGCCCCGGCCTTAAAGGGACCTCTGGCTGTGCCACGTCTCCGCGGCTGGGACAGTCCCCGGGTTACAGCTGGAGGCGGTGAACCAGGTTGTCCCAGCAGGTCCAGGGCACGTGTCCGGGGAGCCACCCAGCCCTCCAGCCAGTCTGTCTGCGCAGAGCCCTACCGGAAAGGAGGAGGTGATGGGCCCCTCACAGGTTCCGGAAGGCGGCAAAACCCCGTTCTTCTTTTCCTGCAGCGTCTTCGCCCCTTTCTGCCCGGTGTTTTCCGCACCGGAACGTTTCACCTTCTGCTCCTTTGTGAGTCAACACAGAATCCAGAGACCTTGTGGGGGGCTGTTTGGTTGTAAACAAGAATTATGTTGTGATTAACTTTTTGGATTCACATCAAAGCAATGTGACCACCCTAAAAATTCATTCTAGAGCTTGCGTGCTGAGGGCCCAGACCCGCCCCGCTGGGAGCCGTCCTAGGTCTGCAGCCAGACTGATCGCAGCCGCTGACGCAGCCCCACTGCTGGCCGAGGCTTGCGCTGTCCTTTCCTCAGTGTCCGAGGCACAGCGATGCTGCGTGTCTGGCCTTTTGTTACTATTAACTGGATTTTTCTTAAGGTCACAGACTTACCGTCCCCCTGAAGAACTGTGGGCCGTTGCCTGCGTTTATCTGACTCTCCTGCAGTCCTTCCCGGTGACAAGCGCTTGGGGAGAGGAGGAATTTTGTTGGTCATTGCGGATAGGACGCCATATGTCACATTTGTAGAATCTTGTTAACAGTGTGTTTGCTTCCTGGAGAATTGCCCTCGAGGAGGGAGAACAGAGCTGCCAGTCCCAGCAGCCTCCCGCGGAGAGTGGACGCGCGGCATCCCGGGTGGCAGGCGGGGCCTGCCCCCCTCGCCTGCCAGAGCTTTAGAGCAACGCGTAACCGGCTTGACTGGCAGTCAGGAAAACACAGTCCTCAGTGTGTGTTTTCTTTCAAAGTCATCTCATTTTGGAGACACATTCCTAACCGTCCTGTGATTCTTTCCCTGAAGTGAAATTCAGTCGAGGGGATGCCAGGCGGGGAAGGGAGACGCAAAAACTCGCAAATAGATGTTTCTGGTGTTTATTTGGTGAAATGGGGGAAGTGCCCAAGGATCCCTTTGACGATTCCTGGGGTATCCAAATTCGCACCACCTATCCTAAGTTTATACAGCTTCTTGAATCATCTATGAAACTGGCTAAACGTGGCTGTGAAATGCTAAAAATAAAAGCACATACATGGGGAATGAAGCAGTAGCTCTTTTCACACGTGGTTATTTTAGCTGAAACTGAGTATATCTAGGGTTTCCATTTTCAACACCTTCCTCACGTGGTCGGGCGAGACCCAGTGCTGGTCTTCGTCGATTCATTCATTCTGAGACCGGCTGACACAAATTATCATGAGTAATAGTAAACGTAACACGATTCCCCGTGTTCACGCCTGGGCCACACTCGCTGAGCTACGCTCATGTGTCGGGTGAAGCTACATCGTTCGTTTGCTGCTGCTTGATCCAGAAAGCAGGCTCTCCTAAGGAAAACCCACGGCACCTCCAACACAAAACTCTTCATCTAGGAAATGACGTCATTAGTAAGTAAGAGGACTGGGCCACCCTCCGGGTGCCTGATGGATTTCTTCATTCATAAGAAGCCGCAGTGTCCGTGGCCGGTGTGGACGCCCCAGCCTGAGGGCCCTGCTTGCGTGGGTGGGTCCTCATGACGTGCAGCTGAGGGACCCGCAGTGGACGGGCCGCAGGGACCTCTGGGCATCAGGTCGGAACGGGCAGCTCCTCCCGGAGGACACAAGCCCTGACACAGCACTGAGGACCTCAGAGGGGAGGTCCCTGCCGAGCGTGGTCCCCCGACTGTCTTTCTCTCACCAGTTGCTATTTTTTCAGTGACAATTCTCTTCCTCATTTTCCTCTGCTGTTTGTTGTCTAAACCAACAAACTTGCGGTTGCGTGGAACAGCCCCGTGGTGCGCATCTGAGAGCTCTCACGGCGATGGGCTTTAGCCTTCCGTGAGCAGGGCCATCTGCCTTTTCTCACCGGAAGTGGGAGACACAGCGAGAGCCGGGGTCGAATCCTGGCTCCAGCCCTTACCGTGCGAGTCTCAGTAGGTCCCCCACCTTCTCGGCCTCTCCCTTCTTGTCCACTAAGTGGAAAGAGGATGCTAGGCAGCCAGCCGTACCTGCCGGAGCCATTGCTGGCAGTGAAGGGCCTGCCCCACGGTCAGAGCATCACCTGAGGCACACGGAGGAGGAGGGCCCGAGCGTGGTCTTTGGTCATTACTCACGGCGATTCTTTCTCCAGCACAAACAGCGCCCATCCCAACTATAAAAATGAAAACGTGGCGTGGAACTCCCAAACGACAAGGGTGCAGGCCGCCAGGAAGGTGGGGCTGCCACTAAACGGTGCAGACAGCAGGCGCTACCGCGGACGGAACCAGCCCGGACATCACGGGAGCAGAGACTGAAGACACGCTCTCTGCAGAGGATGCGTCGGCCAGACCAAAGCACCGATACCGAAACAACAACAACGACACTCGGTAATAATGGGGAGACCTGAAGACGGCTGGGCCCAGTGCCGCAGAGGCGCGGTTCCAGCAAACAGCCTCTGTGCGTTCCGCGTGCGTTCATCCACCCACCTGCGCGGTCACCTGCGGAGCAGCCCACCCACGCCTGCTCCAGAGCCCTCGCCTCCCTGCCGGCTCCCGCGCGGCCACCTCTCCTTGGCAGTGACCGCACGTCTTCATCCAAGCCCTAGTTGGTGTTGTTCTTGGCATTCATGCATAGATACCACTCCACCCAGCTTAATGACGGTGTTGTTAATTAACGCAGATTAATTCAAGTAACAACCGGGCAAAGCAAACAGAAGAGCTAAGTCTGGAGTCAGGATCCGTGGAGACTGCCTCAGAGCTCGGTGTCGGTACATCCTGAACCGTTCCCGCCGGCCCCTCCCACGGCCTCTTGCAAGGGAGCCTTTGTTTGGAGCCGCGGAGATGTGGCGAGACGCCCACCCGCCTGCTCCGGGGAGGGTCGGGGCCGCGCAGGCGCAGCTGAGAGGAGCGTCTCCTCCGCTCGTCCTCCAGCCGCTGTGGGCCCGGCAGAGGCCCCTCGGTTTGTGTCCTTGGTGGTGTTTTCAGCCGTATGTGTGTGAGCCTCTTCTGAAACACACCTGCCCGCGGTGACCCAGCACCCAGGCTGCTGCCCAAGGGTGCTGTCGTCTGCTTTCAGGCTGGTTTAAAGGCGGGGGCCCTCGTGCCGGCCGGGGTCTGACTGTTCAGTGGTAACTTGTACCTGTGCTGTGCATGGGCCTTGGTTACTCTTTGCCCTGAAAACATTTGGAATTTATTCTTTAAACACTGTAGGCCACTTCGGTTGTTGATTTAAAACATGCTGGAGGTTTTAGGACGGCTGTTTACGTTGGCCGGCGCGGACCCTCCGAGACCGGCATGTTGTTGTTGGACGAGGATGAGAGCACCGAGCACGACGAGGGCCGTGGCACGAGATCAGAGAGGACGACTGTCCGGGAGTGGCCACGCTCGCGCCCCTGGGACCCGTTCGCTGCCCGGGGGTCTGCCGGACGGCGACGTTTGGCCCACGTGTAGAAACGGGGCACTCTCTTCGGGGAAGTTTGAGTTTTTCAAAGTATGTTTTTTATTATAATAGCCACATGGTTGACCCTATAAAATCATCGTAGAACATATATCACGACACGCGGATTTACGTACACGTAACACACGAAGAACGTGGTGGTGTGTGTCCCGCAGTCGTCGTGCTGCTTTGAGAGGACGTGTAACGGGGCCACACTGTAAAGTGTCATGCGAAGGAGCTGTTTCTGCCGAGTCTGCGCGGCCCACGTGGCCCGAGCCCACAGGTCGGCGGCGACCTGCCCCGGCTGCCCCCTCCCCTCAGTGTCTACTTATTCCTAGTCCCTGCCCGATGTCATTTCTCGCTGCACAAAGGTCCCGTGCAAGACAGGAGCACGTGCATGTGCGACGTCTGCACAGTGAGTTACGGGGAAGGACGAGGGCACGTGCACTTCCTGAGGCGTGTGCAGCTGGTCAGAGCGTCTCCTGGGAGAGCCAGCTGTGTGGGCGCCCTTGTCACCTCATGAACAACTGACAAAATCATTCAGCCATCTCCCCCTAGTAAAACGTTAGCGCCTTGGGGACAGCATGGGAGTCTCTTAAAACTGGAAGCCGCCGTGGTTCCCTGAGGAGAGCCGAGGGGACGGCCGCTGCCCTGGGAGTCAAGTCTCTCGTGAGTGTGAGGGTGGCGCCGGCCGGCGGGGGGCGGACTGGAAAGACCGGGCCTGGTGCCGGGTCCCAGGGGTGGAGCTCAGCACAGGCTCTGTGCAGTGAGGGGCACAGGCTGAGGCAGAGTCACCCCAAGCGCGTCCCCGTGTGCAGAGCACTGGGTGTCGGGTAGTCAGGGTTTCTTGGGGAGAATAAAACGGGAGTGTGATTGCGATGGCGGCAAAGAAGAGTGTGTGTTGCTCAAGTGCAAACTCGCTCCCACCCCGACCCGTCCCCCCGAGACCCACCCGCTCTCCTGTCCTGTGGGCCGCGTCTGTCGAGCCTCTGCCCCTGCCCCACCTGGGGTGTGTGTCTGCGGAAGGCTGGCGGGTTGGGGTTCCTCCTACAGCCACGTGGCCCCTTGCCTTCCTGGTGTGGTCGTCCGGTCGCTCACCTGCGGGCTGCCCAGCCCACAGCCCCAGGGCACCCCCGCCGTTCACCCTCCTGGCTCTCGCTCTGCTCCTGCTCGCAGGGGTCCTGGGACTGGCGTGAGCCCGGAGCCCCCAGCCCCCCCCCGAACGGCTGGTCTCTCCGTCCGTGGCCGCAGGGCAGTGTGACCAGGAGCTGGGCGTCTGTGGGCGTCCGAGGGGCGGTGATGACCTCACGCCATGTCTAGTGAGTGGCTGGCATCAGCCCACGGTGGTCGTGGGGAGGGCGGGTGTTTACCTAATGTTGCCTTTGGACACGGAGTTGGCAGCTCAGCCCCCATCTGAAACCACTTTCTGGGGTATTTTCCTCCCATACACTTATCCTCTTTAGTGATCCTCGTTGGCACATCTTCACACCGGGAGCCAAGTGACAGGCTTTGGTCTCTGTCGGATTAATCAGTGTGGCCTTTGATCCGTGACGTAGGCTCCTCGTAGACACGTAAAGTCAACACTCTCGGCGCCTGTGGTCGCTGGTCCACAGTTGTTACCGGGGCTGATGGACAGGTTTGGGTGTTCGCCTCCCCCCTCCGACACACACACTCCCAACAACACAAATACTGACTGCACCCATCATTTGTTACCAGTAAAAATTTGGGAGCAATTAACTTTTTACTGCGCTTGCAGTAAAGACACCACTAATGACTTGACTGCCGGTGGCTTGCAGCTAGTTTCGGTGACCCTAGAGCCTGAAGAAGTGCGTGAGGCTCCGGGGACGGCACTGGGGGGCATCTGAAGTGAGACACCGGACCTCTCCCGGCCTTGGACTTGGAGTGGCCGGGCCAGGCTGGGCAGGGATGTCAGCTTCCCCGGCAGGCTCAGCCCAAAGGTGGAGTCTGTTAGCTTTTCCCGAAGCATGTGAGCTCAGGGGAGATGCTTTCGGCCGTTCGTGGGGCGCTTCACCCGGCGCCGAAGGAACTCAGGTCCTGACAGATGTCCCTGCCACCCTCTCCTCTTGCCCTTCGGGCTCCAGCCTTTCACAGCGGGGGGGGCGGGTTCCAGACGGAGTGACCTGGGTGCCTTTGGGGAGTTTTCGCTTTTCTACGAGCAGAAACACAGAAGTGCGTCCTGGGATGTAAGCTGGTTCCCCAAACCGACTTGGCCGTGAGTTTGTTTTCAGCCCGGAAAACCCTACCAGTGCCTCGGAGGGCGGGCCCACCGTCGCTTGTTAGGGGCGGCCTATTCCTCTGTGAAACAGGCGTTAATTGTATGCATGGCATGTCCCCGTCTCCACGCCCCCCCCCAAAAAAAAGGACAGTGAGTTGGACCGTTGATGTCTGAGTCCCTGGGAGGCCCCACACCTGCTGCTGAACCGAGCAGCCCCGTCACCATCCCCGCCGTTTGTCCTCGGCGTGCATGTGAACTGTGACCCCAACCTCTCTGTCATTAGAACTGTCACCTATATTTAATATAAGTTGACATGTCTTCGTTGCAAGTGTAACAAGGGCTTGAGGATGTTTGGTAAACTCCACGGGATCAAGAAGAGATGCTGTAGAGAAGTTTCTGGGATGCAAGGCCCCTCGGTCCAGGAGGGAGTTTTGTGGGGTGGATGTCCACCGCGAGGGGTGGGAGGCTTACGGGATCATTTGGGGGGTATTTTCTGAAAGCCAGTGCTATTCAGACTCGAGGTGGGACCCGGCTGAGTCCCGTCTCCCTCGAAGGTCTTTAATGAACAAAACGTGAACCGGGAGTGAAGGAGGAGGCATCGCATCGGCGCCTCTGAAGGACCCTCCCTCAGGTCGCTGCCCTGAGGGGCCGCCCACGGGGGTGGCATTGAGTGTGAACTGACCTCATATGTGCGGGGCGGGGGTGGGGGTTAGTTTTTTGAAGCAGCTGCCCTTTCCACAAAGTGCACGTAGTAGGGCGCCTGCCCGGCGCGGGCTTACTGCAGCGATGTGGGCGGGAGGGAGGGAGCTGCCCCAGAGTCCAGGCCGCCGCTCGTTCGAGTTGCCTGAGTGACCGGCCCCAGCCGCTGCCTTCAGTGAATCGCGAACCCGCTCGCGGCTGCCTGAGCTGGAGAGCGTGGCTACGAATGCCGTGCGACTGCGCACACGCCGCTCTCGTCTGCAGCCGTGAGGCCCGGGGTGTGATGGGCGAAGTGGCTGCCGGTCTGAGGAAGGAAAAGAACCATTTTTTCCAGACACAAGTCCTCACCGTGACGCAGAAGTCAGCGTGCGCCGGTGGAGGGCGCGTCTCGGGGTGGATCATGGGCGTCGGGGGGCCGCCTCGTCTACCAGGAGCGCAGGACCCGGAGACTTGGCTGCCAGGCCAGTTGTTAGTTCTCCGTTTTCTAAGGACCGATGGTGAACGGCAACCACGGGGACCCCCATTAGAGCACCCGGTGCCCAGAGGCGAATTTTAATCAGACGCTCGGCCGCCGAGTTCCTGGCCAAGGCTGACAGTTTAAAGGATCAGTTAGTTAATTAGAAGATGACACGGCCCACCGGGTCCCAGGGCTCTGGCCTGCCTTCTGTCTCCACTCTTCATGTCCCTTTCTGACAAGCCGGATGACATCGTTACTTGCAGTCTCGCTCGTTAGCCGCACCGCGAAGGGAAAGCGGTTAAGCTTCGCTCACCTAGGACGTCGTCCCTGTTCCTCAAAGACCGGGCTTCCGACGGCACTCAGAGAAACACACAGAATCGGAGGCTCCAAGGCCCCTGAAAAATCAGCCCTCTGACCCAATGCCCTGCACCCCACTCTGCGTCCAGAAAGGGAAGGCTCTTCCTAGCAGCGGGAGCTGACAGTCGCGGGGACTGGTTTTATACGTGAAGGCTCCCACTGCCGCGGGTGTGGGCTGGCCCCCCAGGTGTTTCCATGGCTTCCCTTACCTGAGGTGGCGGACGCCGGGGGGGCCTGCAGGGGCCGCCCTCGGGTTGCCCTGTCGGTGCTTCTCGCCCGCCCTGGTCGCTGGGGTGCGTCCTCTGCCCAAGGAGAGACCATGTCGTGGGGAGAACCGTCCAAGTAGGAGACTACCGACCCAACTGGGATGTTGGCAGAATGCACGTTTTTCCTGCCAGATCCAAAAGCACGTTCGCAACCCCAGCCGCAGGCCACCGCCGGGAAGAGACAAGAGCCGCGTGTCTCACACTGTCATGAGCCCCGCTGCTCCCACCAGGGCGCTCACGCTGACCCACGGGCCACGGCAGGAAAACCAGGGCTCGGGCTGACCGCCGGTCCCCTCTCCAGGGGCATCTAGCACCTCAGCCCCTGGGACAGGGCTTCCGATGCCCCCAAAGTCTTGAGTAATTCTGTTCTAAGTGTTCGGGTGTTTTCCTGCCGCGGCGTTGCCCTCTTGCACAGTGTCCTCTCACGTGAAGTTTGCGTGGGGCCCACGGGGCAGCTTCCTTCCCAGGAGGGAACACACGGCTCGGATCCGTGTTTGCCGCTCAGGTGCGGCCTGTCTGACGCCCCCCACGCCCTCTCCTTACGCCCCTCCACACATCGCCCGCGGGCTGTGCCCTTCGGTTCGCATGCCTGGGGGCCTTACAGACATTGAGCCAGGGCTTCCCGTCGTGTCTGGCAGACGTTCATAATGAAAATTTAAGTAAAAAGGGAAAAACAAAATCCACCGAGCCTTCGTCGTGAGTGCTGAGAGCCAGCCAGTCTCCCGGGGAGCTCAGAACAGCTCCTCACTGGGCGGCGCGGCGGTGCCGTGTGGCGGGGCACGGGAAAGGGAGCCGTGGCAGACGCCGGTCGCGTCCCAGCATCGTGGACTGGAGGGTGGGAGCCGCGCCCCGGGCTCCGCCCCGTCTTGCTGGACCTGGCCCACGGCTGCTTACTGAAGTGTGACCAAGGGGAGGGATGACTTGAGACACGAGAGGGTGTTCTGATGTGTTGGGCCCCCGACGACGGGAGCTGACGGAGACAAGGGCAAGCAGGAGGAGGAACGTGGAATTTGCTAGATAGCCTGCGAACAGATGGGAGGCCAGGGCATTTGGTGTCTCCGCCTTTATGTAGAAGGAAGACGGACCCGCCCTAGGTGCCGGAGGGACTGCGGAGGCTGGGAAGACGCTCCCAGGAGGACTAGGCACTGAGGAGGGGTGGGTGGTTCGCGGGGTCAGACGCCACCAGGAGGGCAGGTTTAGGAAAAAATGCACACGCGGGGCCAGAGGCTGGAGCACTTCCTGTCCTGTCACTGAGTCGCGGCGTGGCCGTGACCACGAGGCCCCCATCCTCCTGCAGCTCCGTTGTCTCTGAAGGTGGCGGCAGGGAAGCTTACGCTGTGAACTCTCGGTCTCCCTGCTTGGGCGGTTCGTGCTGAGGGCTTTCCAAGGGCTCTCAGTGGCGACTGTTGGGAGGCCCTTGCTGGCCCAGGTGGGACCCTTCCAGCCGGGCGTGTTCGGAGGAAGACGTGCCACAGCGCGCGGGCCGAGGTGGGGCAGGAGAGCGGGCCCTGTGGGTGCTGCGTCCGGAAGTGCTGGGCGGGCGGGAGCCAGAAGAAGGTCGGGGAGCGGATGTGAGAGTCCAGGAGGGACCTCTGTGGGCCTGGGAAGAGACCGTGCAGCCGGGCGCCACGGTCTGGGAAGCCGTCCGTGAGCACCGAGGATCCAGCGTCCCGCACGGACTGTGGCCTCTGTGTCTGTATCGTCTGGGGAGCGGGACAAGGCTGTGGGCACACTTCATTTCTCCACCAAAGCAGGCCGCCTGAGGAGGGGAGTCCAAAGAGGGGCCCACCTGTGGGTGGTGGCAATATGTGACTTTTCACGTCGGTCTGAACCCCTCCGTCCTGTCGGCTGCCACTTGGGGCTGGGACAAGCTGGGAATAGGTGACAGGGGAGCAGGAGGGGACGGGAGCTTGTGAGGCACTGCCCCCCCCACCCTTCACCCAGCCAGGCCTGCCCTCAGGAAGCCGGGGACCCTCCGCAGGGCGCTGAAGTGGGCAGGGTGACCTGGCACTGAGATTTGCATGGTCGAGAACTAAATTCGCAGGCGGTGCCAGCAAAGACTTCTCTCAGGAGGCTCCCCTGCACTGAGGTGGGTGCGGGGTGCGTGCCAGGAAGGGGGGCCGTCCCACCAGGGCCATGGCAAGCCCCGGGGCAGGCCTGGTGGGTGGGCGTGAGGAGAAGCTGATGGGCTAGGACCAGAGTTCCTGGTGGAGAATTTGGCAAGGAGTTGTCCTTGGAGGGTGTAAGGAGGAGGACATGCGTTTCTTCCCTGTGCTGACCAGCCGGCCCGAGTGTGGGGGGGCAGCAGCCCCCTCCGCAGGTGACAGGGTGGGGATTGCGGCGGTCTGAGATGCCAGGGGGCCGTGCTGGTAGCGGAAGAGGCAGGGACAGGCCCTGGGCTGCGGCCAGGCAGGAGACAGGTGTGGCCCGCGTGTGGCGTTAGTGGCCGAGGTTCCCGTCCTCTCAGCTCTGCCTGTAGGCGGCTGTGACCCTCCTTGGAGACCAGGACACTGAGAGCCTGCGACTTGCTCGGGGACACCCAGGGCCCTCTCTGCACGGCCTGCACCCTTTTTTGCTGCCCAGGTGACGGCAGGGGACAGCTTCAGATGCCCTTCCTCCCCTCCCGCTGACCCAGCCCAGGCCCCGCACCTCCATGCCGCCGAAGAAGCAGGACCAGATGTGTCTGCTGGCCGCCAGCCTGCCCGCGCGGGGTTTTACTGGGACTGGTTTGATCAGTCACAGGGTGTCCGCCTCCCATTGAAAGGTGGCTTTATGCTTCAGGCCCCGCCACACCCCCTGGGGGGACGTGGGAGTCCTGAGACAGCTCGCCCTTCCTGATGTGCAGGGGCGGAGGCTGTGGAAGCAGCTGGGAGACCTCAACCATCGACCGTCTGCTTGAGGACGAGGTGCCTGTGTATGTGTTTCCTCCAGGCCGTGGGGCAATCATTTACAAAAAGGGGTTTTGTTTTTACTTTTAGTGCCCACCCTCTTCATGGAGAACAAAAGCCATCCCTCTGAGGAGGGGGAAAAAAAGTGTTTTTTAAACCACACCACTCAGTGGGACAGAGGCACGAAATGACAGGGGACAGTGCCCCCCACCCCATGAGCAGTGGCGTCTCCAGCTTTCCCAGCCCAGGACGCAGGCACAGCTGCGGGGGCCAGGCACAACGGCCCCACGCAGGTCTGGGAGCCCCGAGGTCCCACGGCACCTCCGCAGCTGTGGGGGCGGCAGGAAACTGGCGTCTTGCTGCCCTCCGGTCGCTGGGCAGCCCCGGACAAGTCGCTTCTTGCTTTGGGAGCTGAAAATGCACTTCGGTCACGGTTATGATCTGCTCGCTCACCTTAGGGCGGCCCCGTCTTTGCAGCCCTGGTCCCTTTGCATATGCACAGGCGTAGCTCACAATTTGAACTTTCATATTTTATTCGCATGTGTAGGATTTTTCCTGCAACTTAGTAAAGCACCAGACATTATGTGGATGTTATTCCAAACATGTCCATTGCATAAAGCCCGTTTGGATGCCATCATTATCTGCAGCATTCAGTACACTCTATATCATCAGAAATCTTACGGTATATTTAAAAAGGATTTCCACGCAGCTTACGCGGGGTTATGCTGAGACTCCTTCTCGGAGGGCGGCCGTGGGATCTGTAACTGCCCAGGAACGGCTTGCGGAGTAACTGTTAGTGCCTTTTATTATTCCCCGCCATTGGAGCACTTGCTTGTTAATTAGAGAAATTTCAACTGTCCTCGTTGGCAATTATAGCTTCTGTGCCTTGTCTGTTATGAATAGTCAATGAGAGCTGATTAATATGCATGAGCAGCAGTATATACACGTGTGCGCGGGGCACAAGGCGGCGCGAGTCTGAGGAGGGAGCAGGGAGCCGGCTGTCGGCGGCGAGGGCGGAGGGAGGGGGCGCGGGGCCGGCCACCCGCCCGCGCCCGGAGCGGCAGCCTGAGGCACCTGCGCGCCCTGCGCCCGGGCGCAGCGCTGGCGGCGGGGGCCGCGCGGACGCCGCGCTGACCATGGGGTGCGCCCTGTGCAGCCTGCAGCGGCCGGAGGAGCAGCACCGGCTGCTCTACGAAGTTCGCCAGGTACCGTTGCCTTGTGTTCTGTGCGGCGGCGGAAGGAAGGCGCTCGCCTGGCCGGGCGCCTCCGGGAAGGAGTTGCGGGCTTTGGTGCGTGTTTGCGTTGGGACCCAGACAGGCTGGCCGACTTTCCGCCCATTTTCTGTGGAGTCCTGCGCTCGCCATGCCCAGCGGCGCGCCCGCATCTCAGGGTCGAAGCAGATGGCAGAGGGCCGGAGCGCCAGGCGGGCGTCTTCGCCGGGGCCCGGGCGTGGCCGGCAGCCCCGGGCGCCGCCGCCCGCGCTCCCCCGTTGGTCCCCGTTCGCAAGCGGACCAACCGCGTCTGCCGCGCGTCCTGTTCCAGCGGGACCTGTGGGCCCCGCGCGCGCCTCTGCGCCCCTGCCTGGGAGAGTTTTTAGCAACTTCCAGGGCGAGGGGCTTGATCTCGGGGGCTGTGGTCGCAGCAGGTGACTTCTCTGTCTTTGGTGTCCTTACCAACAACAGGAAATCTCAGTTGAGATTGAACAGGATATTTAAAGTATAACCCAGATAGCTTATCTTTGATGTTTGTGTCGTTTTTCTTGCTGTCTTCTTAAAAATGTGTATTGAATTTATCGGGGAGCCATTGGTTAATGACCCCATATAGCCTGCAGGTGTACAATTCCGTAACACATACATCATCTGTATATTGTATTGTGTGCTCCCCACCCCAGCGAATCTCTGCCCACCACCACGTATCCCACCCGAGTGTTTTCTTTTTAAATATTCAAGTCTTATCCTGAGCTGGGAGGTTTTCACACTGCTCTTGGTAACCTAACTTGGCAGTTGAGTGTTTTTCCCTGAAATTGTTCTAACACCTTCAAATTTTTCTTTGGGATTGAAAAAATCATGACTTGTCAGAAAGGCTTTTTAATATGGAGAATATTAGAATATGGTCGTTGTAGTGAGGAAAATGTTCTTGTTTCTTAATTGATCACAATAAATAGTAGATTAACGTATTCTTTAAGGGCCACCCTTCAGTAAAAAAGAAATGTGATTAGCGGCCTTTGGGTGTGGTTTTTGCACACACCACCAGAGGGCGCGTAGCATTAAAAAGACCCCGAGACCCAGCTGGCGGCCTCTACCTAATGAGACGGTGACCCTGCGGGAATGAAATGAGGGGGTGGGGGTCCTTTCCGCACCGAGGCACAGAGACGGGCAAAACAAACCGTTTGGGGCGTGCGCTCCTCGCCATGTGTGCAGGGGCACGTATCTGACAAAACACGAGCACCGTAAATGAATTTGGAAACGTAGACTCTGCTGACCTGTCCTTCCCGAGCAGTCGGGGGGCACGTGGGAGGCCAGCCCCCCCACATACCACCGTGTCATGGGAGCTCTCCCAGCTCTCGGCGAGTCGGTCACTCAGCAGTGAGGCAAGGAGGACAGGTCGTGTTACAGACTTCGCCGCCACGTGTAAGAAAACGTAGTTTTAATAACTCAGCCTTTTCCTTTTAACCATCAATGCATAAAAATATTCTTCACCGGCTGTCGCTGTGAGTGTGTCATTTACACTGGTAGCTTCCAAAAGGGATCCCGAGCACACCTCCTGCACACCGTGTGAACCCGCGGGTTACTCCTGCTGTGTGGGCGCCGCCCCACCCCCAAACAGGACGTCTGGATTCTGTTTGTTTGTTTTTCAGTAGGTGAATTTATGTGGAAACATGTCTGGCCCAAGTTTCACGCAGTAAATTGCTGATGAATGACCTCCGTCTGGAACACACTTTGTCAGCAGTTTAAGAAGCCCTGCAGATTTATTTTCCGGAAACTCGGGCTACTTTTTGGACCCGTTAACCTTGCGCCCACTCAGTAGAATCCCCCTTCTCCTATTGTTTGGGGGTCCTGAACTGTAGCATAAAGGAATTCGCAGAACACTTGCAGGACTTCATAATCGCCTTCCCGCTCTTATTATGCAAAGCCTTATTAGAGCCGAGAAACCCAGGTTTCCATAAATTACAGCCCCAGAAGGTCCGGCGTGCCTGGCTTCAGCGAGCCCTCTGAACGGCAGCGCAAAGAGGATCAAATGCTCTGGCGCTCAGACTGTGTCCTTTCCACATCCAGAGATAATTCAAAGAGATGCTCTTCATTAGGGCCTTTGGCAAGCTGCCTGCGATTCCTTTTTGGGGCTGCTGTGAGCTTAATGATGCTGAACGATGGCATTGCCTCTGCTGCACACATACCTCATTGTACCTTTAATCACATTAGAAGAACAACAGCACATGAAGTCGCCTGGTCTGCACAGGGTGCACACGTCTCCGTGGCCTGCACCGGCTGCACAATGCACGGAGACATTTGGGGGTGTTCGGAGCACTTCCACGGGGAGCACAAGCCCCGCCTCATGCCTGCCCTGGAGTCAGAAGGTCAGTTGAGTCACAGCAGCTCTTGGTGCTTTATGCGCGTTGAGACAGCGGCTGCGCCCACCGGCTGTTTAAATTTTAAGTTAGCAGTGGCTTCGTGCTTTGGCGCGGCAGCCTTGCTCAGCACTGCGAAAGCAAAAGGACAAGGAAGCAGGAGGGCACAGGCTTGTGCTCGGATGAGTTAACTGGCCCAGGAGATCTCGCGTCCGGCGGTAATGAGAGCTGCGGGCTCCAGGGCCACGGCTGGAACCCAGCCGAAGCTGGTCGCCTGGTCACGGAGAGAGTGCTTGCAGGGCCGGGTATCTGTGGCTCTGTTGGCTCGGTGCTGGCAACTCCAGGCAGGCCCAGCTCCAGCCCGCCACCCCGCTGTGTCCTTTCACAACAAGGGGGCGGCCCGTCTGTGGGGGCTTCGCGGAGGGTCTGCCGGCGGAAGCCTAGGCTGGGGAAGGAAGCAACACACTGGTCCGTATCGTTCACTCCCTCCACCTCTGCTAAGGCCACCCGGAGACTCGGAGAAGAGTGACTCAGCTCATGCGATTAGGCACCAGGAAAGTGCTTCTGGTTGGGGTCCAGGCTTCAAACCCATGACTATAATAACGTGCTCCCCGACGCCTGCCCGCGGGTGTCCCGATGGCAGGGAAGACCTAGCGATTCAACTCCAGTGCCACTCATCGCAGCAGCCGCAGTATTACTTATCGAGCACGTACTGTGTGCCACCCTGTGCCAAGTGCCCGCTGTACCGTTCCCCTCACGATGGCGCCGAGATGGGTGGTGTTATCCTCATTTCAGAGATGAAGAAACAGAAGCACAAGGGGATTATAACTGGGGCTGGGAGCTAGATCTATGCTGTGATCCCAAACTGAGAATTCTTCTCTTGTACATTTTCATCAAAGTCAGTGAATGGATCCCCAGCGCTATGTAAAACACAGGTTAATTTTTAAAATTTGCTCTTGCTCTGGGGGGGCTAACATGAAAACCCCACATTTTTAAACAGAGCCCAGTGCCGCCGGGCACCTCCTCGAGTCTCAGGGTGCTTGTGTTTGATCTCCGGCCATGGGAGGGCCTCCGGTGGAGCCTCTTGGTCCCTCGGGTCCGCGGACAGGGTGGTAGGCAAACACAGATGAGCTCCGGGGGCGTCCAGGGGTCGCACTCACCTCCCGGGCAGTTTTGAGAAGGGATGGTGTGAGGAAGCGCGTGTTTTTATGTCCATCGATGGTAACAGAAAACAGTCTGAGAGTAATCTGCCTTTTTATGCCGCTTAACGTCGGCTTTGAAAGGCCAAAACTGTGCCTCGTAACTGTGACTTGCCAGAAAACTAAAGATGTATGTATTCGTGACCCTTTCTACATCAATTAGCCAGTCGGTCAGAAAAATACCGATGTCTATGGTAAGTGCTAATGAGCATCAAGTTTAAGGAACATTCTGGAAGCTTGACTGCATACAATCCCATTTGCATGTTCAATTAGCTCCGTGCGAAACGCAGATGAAGCTGCTGCTTTAGCGCAGCGCGGCTGCAAGTCGGCTGCAGTTCGCAGGCCGGGTTACGGTGGGTGGCAGGGCCCAGGCCAGCCCGACAGCTCGGCGGCGGCGGGGCGGCCCGGCCTCGCGTCCTAGGACGTCAGGGGTGTGTTCCTTTAAGCCGCCTGACGGCTCTGACAGCTTCGTTTTGGAAGCGGCTTTACCTCCCCAGCTGGTGGAGGCCATAGCTTTCTGGACTCTTCCTCCCCAGCTAAGTCTTGGTTCAAGGTCCCCCCAGGTCAGAGCCTGAGAGCAGCGGCTGTGCCCCGACAGTGAAGGAGGGAGCTTGTCCTCGGGACAGTCTGTGCTGAGTGCCCACCATGCGGCGTGGGCCGCGTGCACGGGAGAGGCTGGAAACTGGGCCCGGAGCCCAGGTGAGGTGGCGCTGGCTGTTACATGTTGTCATACACGCCAGTTGTGGCTGTGGGTCCGAGGCGGGCCGCTGGCATTCCAACAGGATGTGGGGGCAGCCGGGCCTCAAAGACTGGGTTAGAGAGGCCATCGTTAGGGGTCACAGACCTCTGAGGAGATGGGTACATGCTGGGAGTGGTCCAGAAAGGCCCGCGTCCACAGACGACGCGGGGCACCGTTGGTGCTGACCCCCTTCTTTTACAGGGTCAGTGGGTTTCGAGACGGGTATGGAAGGGCCAAGGCTTCCCAAAAATAATACGGAAGGTGGGGACATGCAGTGCGTTTGGAGGAAATGCTCAGATTCCGTCATTTGCTCAACGGGTTTTTTAACGAGCCCGTGCGGTATGCCAGAAGGGACCGGCCATGCTGCGGTGGCCGCAGAGCTAACAAGGCGGCCGTCCTCACAGGGGCTGCTGCCCAGAGCTGGAGGAACAAAAGCGAAAACGCGCCGGGACCAGCCCTGCGGGGCCTGGTGCCAAGCATGAGGGGGGGGCCCCCCGTGGCGGGGCGGGGCCCGGCCACGGTGACCAGGCAGAGGCTCGGGGCCGGTGTCCCGGACTTCGGCGAAAAGCGTGTCGTCAACGACATGTGAATGTGCACGTGTCGAACACGCTCTGTCGGGCCCTGAGCCAGCGCTGCTTCCAGGGTGCTGTCACGCGCAGCGAGCGAAGCAGCTGAAGATGCTTCAGAAAGCGTGAGGCTTGTCTGTGCGCGGTGCAGCGTTCTGCGATATGCATTTAACGAGGGAATGTTTGGGGAAGGCATTGAAAACATTAACGATCTCTTCTCCAGAAAGAAGCCAATGAACGGGATGAGGGAACGTACACTTTCCAGCCACAGATTTTCAGGAGTGTGTAGCGTTATATATGCCCACAAATAAAAAGTGGCCTCTGTCGTGCCAGATGGAGTTCACGCGCAAAGCCCAGGGCAGCAGCGAGGACGAGAGTATCAACCACGGTTTCCTCTGGACACACAGTGGGTGTTCTCACCGCAGAACATCTCCCAGTGAGCTCGTCTGCATGCACCACGAAATGGTCCAGGAGGACCTTCCAGAGCCTCAGACTCTGGGTGTTTGTCTCCACTCGGAAACGGTTCGAGAGGCAAAATCCCAAAGCCACACCAAGCACGGGGAACGCCTCCCTGATGCCCCAGCTGCTGGAGGAAAGCGCTGCTCCCCGCACCCCCCTCGCCCCCCCGGGAGCCGGGACCCGTGGTTGTGCTGCCAGCAACCTCGTGTCTTTTCTCAGGCCCACTCGCTGTTTTGCTGAAACACAGCTGCCAGTGCTGTCCACCCAGCTGGGCACGTGTGCTGGCCTTCCAGAAGCATCCGACCACAAAGAGTGTGATGGTTGCCTCCCTCTCCCCTCTGAATGCCTTAGTCTTTAGAAATTGCGTCATGTTCTTGGTCCTGCCGTAAGTTTGACATAAAGCCGCGCGCGCGCTGCCTCCCCCCACCCCTCACTGGGAAACCCTACGTTTCCTCATGTTCCAATTGCATTAGCAAGTATTTGGCCCATTAATTCCTTCCCAGATGACTTGCTTCTGGGGGGTTTCTAGCATATTCTGCCCACGTCTAATAAATCATCTTAGAAAATGCTGCTGGTTCTGCTCCGTCCCAGGGACCGGCAGTGACACGCCGGCGCCGCACCGTCAGCGGCCAGAGCAGCCCCGTTAGCTTCAGTGCGAGCCCTGACATCTGGCAGCAGAGATGGGTTCCAGGGCTGCGCGCGGGCCAGCCTCCCGGGGGCGTGCACCGTGGCTCTCACTTCGCTGGGATATTCTCACGGTTATTTTGTGACCTAAACAGAGTGTGTCCCGGTGGCTCCGGGTGAGGGCCCACCTCCTCTCTGTCCCCCGCTGGACCTGAGACCCGGGACGTCTGCAGGACCCACGACCCTGATGTGAGGCTCTCATGTCACCAAACTGAGAGAAACTGAAGGCAAGCAGTTTTAAGCTGAGTCTCCACAGGGTGTGACAGGATTTGGGGACGCAGTGCTTGCTCCCAGGATGTGACAGGACTGTCGGAGTGGGAGACCCTGGACTGTAAGGTGTTGGGTGGTCCAAGGTCATCCAGGAGGGTCCCAGGAACCAGTGCAGTGACATCCCTGTGTTAAAAATCATCACCACTGTCACCGTCGTCACCACCCAGAGGACTCTCCCGGTCTATAGATGGGGAAACTGAGGCCCAGGAAGGAGCAGAGGTTTCTTTTGACAGGAGTGTCACATTTCGTTTGTCACCTGTCCTCCTGGTTTCCTAGCGTTTGCCAGTTAACTCAAACACACGGGAGTGTGGGAGTGTTTTAACACAGCCTGTGCTTCCCCGAACATCTGTCACTGTACGTCTTGTTTCTGTTCAGTTCCACAAACTCATCTCTGGCCTCCTGCATGCTAAAATATGTAATTATTCTGCCATTTTTATTTTCCAGAGCTTAATTATCTAACATGCGTGAATCAATTATTATAATACGGTCATAGTGTGAAGCCCTTTAAATACCTTGAAATCAAGAGGCAGGGTCATTTTTTCTCTGCTCGAGAGTCTTCCAGACTTTGCAGGTTCACTTCGGTCGTTACAGTTCACCCTCTGCCCAGTGTGAGTTCCCGGGTGTGTCTGCTGGTGACGTCCCTGGGCAGGTGGGGCCTGCTGGTGTCTCCACTTGGGTGAGGGGGCTGTCTGAGCTCTCGGGCTGGGGATGGGGGCGGGGGGGCGTGGCCCGGCTGAGCGCCGCTGCCGAGGACTGCAGGCCCAGCAGGGCCCGGGGCGGGCTCTGGCTGGCTCTCTGGTCAGAGTTACTAGAAGGCCGAGCCTGGGCACCGTGCTCAGTGGCAGCCGGGCGGGGCAGCGCACCGGGCCGCGGGGCCAGGAGAGCTGCCCGTCGGGGGACCCGACCCCGGTGGAGCGGCGTCCTGCTGAGCGCCCTGGTCTGAGTTTACCTGGCCCAGTTCGGCGGTGAGCAGAGCCGCGGGCTGGGGTGACAGCCTGGCACTGTGGGCGTGAATTCAGTGTGCCTGGTGCACGTGCCAGTCACTTCCTTGTCACAGTCACGTCCCTGGTGGCTGAGCCCCAGACTCCCCTGAGGCCCCTGTGGTTTGAAATCAGAGCAGGGGCTCCCCTAAAGTGACCCTTGATGCGGTGGCGCTGGCTGTCCCCCTGGGTTCTCTGTCCCCAAAGGAGGCACCAGAGGCTCAGGGGACACCTGTCCCCCCCGGTGGTGCAGCTGCCCGGTGTATGGGAGGGTCAGTGTGGTCAAGGTTGCCGGCTTCTCTCCCCCTTCAGTGCGGCTGCCTGTGTGCACAGGTGCCTCCACCCCACCCCGTGCTAGAGGCTCTCGGCGGGGTCCCGTCTGGGAAGAGCTGTTCGTAGCTCTTCTCGTGGGGGTCCGGGAGCAAAGTCGGGCGCCGCCTCTGTCCCCATCTTGCCGGCGTCACTCTGACAGTATCTTTTTAGTGCAGCCTAAGCCAGGGATTAACCCTTCCGCCTTTTGCTGTGTGGTTTGTAGTCGTCCTTGCTTCCAGTGGAATCTAACTCCTAATTAGTTGGAAAACATAGGTGTGATATTTTGCGGAATGAAATCACTGCCCCATGTTTAATTAAATGAACCCTTAAAAACCGGGTTTCTCCAGGGCACCATTTATAATGGGCGGACTTTTCAGTTGCATCGGCACTTCACACTGGGTCATTCACTCGCGGGACGGAAGTAGAGGCGACCACTACTGGTCCTCAGAGAACAGATGTCTTCCCCTAAAAAGATACTTATTTTTCCATTTGGAGAGAGGATGGACTGCCTTTTCCAAACAGGACATTAAAATAGATCCCGAACTTCTTGCACCGGAGAGTAGAGGGCCCTGCAGGGTTCTGGGCTGCTGGTTTGAAAGGTGACAGCGAAGCTACAGGACAGCGGTTTCACCAGGGCAGTTTCCAGGTAGACGGTGGGGGCCGAGCCGCTCCTGGTGCTGGGCTCGCCGCGTGCGCCCGTGGTTTGGTCTCAGAGCGGCCAGGCCGCCTCGGCCACACCCGTCCCGCAGTGCGCTGCTGCTGGCAGTGCAGCGGCCTCGTTTTTTTGCCCAGGAGATCCTTCCCAGTGACCACCAGCCAGGAGGGGGCAAGTCCAAGGAGCCATTGAGTGCTGGAGGGCGGACCGGTGGGCTGTCAATGAATTTACCCCCCAGCGGACAAGCCCCCTAGCTCGGGCGTTAGTGCAGCGTCGTGGCAAAGGCAGCTGTGGGCGCGTCACCCGGGCTGTAACGACACCAGGCAGAACTTGCCTCTTGCCCTCGGCATGATCGGCTCATTTTGGGAGACCTCCCCATAAAGGGCCCCTTAAGGCCCCTTAGCGCCTGTCATACCTGCGGCTGTGGTGTTTGCCTAGAGAGAAACGGATGGCCCTTTCTCCCTAATGGCACCAGAGTCCCAGGGGAGCAGACAGAGCCTTAGATGAATAACTTAAGCCTTTAATTTATAATAAAGATAAAGTTTGCAATCAGCACTTCTTGTTCCAAAACATTCCATTTGCTCAGTTTTAGAGCAGCATAAACCGTTGTAAAAGCAATCTGTTCAATTGGGCGAGTTAATGGCGTTTAATTTGACCAGCTGAACGTCCCCGGGTGCGCATTCCGCCCGGGACTGTGGCCGTCACCGCGCTGCCGAGCGGGCGTGCGGGCGCTGTCGCGCCCCCCCCCCGGGGGGGCCAGGTTGCCATCCGCAGTGGCTGGCGGTGAGTCACAGCCTCGCCGAGTCCCTCGGTGAGGTGCTTGCGAGATGACAGCGTGATGAGTGTTATGTGCACAAGGTAATTCTAAACAAATCTGGCTGCAGTAATGGATCGTCTGGGTTAGCAAACTGCCGCCTCGTCTCATCGTCTGTTACGAGGACATAATGATCCCTAAAATACCTCGTCAAGAGATCGTGTGCCGGTGCCCAGCCCTGCACACTGTGTCAGCCGCGGCCCCTGAAGGACCCCTAGAAATCCAGGACCGGGAGGGTCTCCTGCAGGTGCCACCAGCCAGGCCACGCTGCGCTCCTGCGATTTATAGGCTGTGTCTCCTGGGGAAGCGGGACTGTCCTGCCGCAGGGTTCCCGCGAGCCCTGGTTTCTGAGCGAATTCGTGTCATTTGCGTGCCAGCCCTTGGATGGAGATGATCTCATTAAACTTCCAACGCCCTCGGCACGCCCGTTACGCCGAGGTTATGGGTGAGAGAGTGAGACTCGGACAGCCGACCTGCCCAAGGCCCACAGTCGGGACCCCAGCGTGGCCTGGTCTGGCGCTGGGGCCCCTGTGCACGCCACCCCGGCCGTGGCAAAGGACGAGGCCACCTGATAGCTGGAGGGGCTCGTGTGACCTGTGTGTGATTGAAACGTACGTGGGGTCGGGCTGCTGAATTGCCCCTCCCTGCCCGTCGAGGGCACAGCGGTGAGGAGCGCAGCTCTGAGGACGGGCCCTGGTGGCGGCGGCGGTCCAGTGCGGGCTGAGACGGTGCTTCACGGTCAGCCGGGCTTCCCACCCACCCCTGCGTCTGCGCCACGCTTTCCTCTCTGGCCTGGCGTAGGGCACCGTTGGGTGTCGCTGCACCAGCCCCTTTTCCCACCCTGCGCAGCTCGGAACCTCTTTGCTCTCGTACTCGGGAGCATCAGGACGGGGGCGGGGCAGCTGTTTGCCCTGCATCCCTCCCCTGAGGCCCGTCCCGATCTGCCCTTCCCTTCATTCCCTGGGCACCATTTCAACTTCCCCTCGGCGGGCCTGGCTTGTGCCTGAGGGGAGCAGCAGCGGCCACCGCGCTTCTATGAGAAGAGCTGATCGGGGTGCACTCCCAAGTCACGGAAGCACTTTCAGTCTGCCTTGGTGAACCGCCGAGAGTGCACTCCTGCCCGACGTGGCCACGTGTGTGTGTCACGTTTATGCCTGGGGGACGTTTTGAGCGGCAGGTTGTTAAGCTCCAAGTTAAAATGGCCTCAATTCACAGGGATGTCCAACCTTTTGGCGTCTCTGGGCCACACTGGAAGAAGAAGAGTTGTCTTGGGCCACACGTTAAATACACTGCAACACATAATCAGAAAAGAATCTCATAATGTTTTAAGTAAATTTATGATTTCATGTTGGGCTGTATTCCTAACCGTCCTGGGCTACATGAGGCCCGCCGGTTGGACTCCCCAGGAAAGTATAAGGGATATGATAACGAGTATGCCAAGCATTTGGGGCTTCAGAGGTTCTACAATTAGTTAGTTCATTTGCTCAGTGATATCACCGGGGACACCAGTTCTTCTGTGTTTCTGCCCTGCACCCCTCAGTGTGTTCATTTGGCCTCAGACACCAGCTCCCCACATGATCCAAGGACGCCCCCAGGAGTCCAGGCCACACAAGCCGGTGCTGTGCTCACAGCGGGAGGGGCCGCCCTCCCTGCCTGGTGTCCTGCCTTGAGGAGGGACAAAGCCTCAAAGTCCCCGGACAGGCTCCCGCTCCCGTCCTGTCAGCCTGGAGTGCCCTGCAGGCCATGCCTGCGCCCAGCCGGGGATAGACGGAGGAAGACCGTGCGTAAGACCCCCACCTTGGGGCTCCCTGGGGGCGCATTCCCGGGGCGGTGGGCAATATCGAACCTGAGCTCTGCTGGCAGGGGGACACCAGGAGGGCTGCTGAGTGACCCGGTGGCTGACCTCGTCTCCAGTGCTGTGTCTGGGCCCTGACTGCAGAACGGAAGACCCCAGGGTGGCCTCTGGTGTCGACATGGCTAGGGGATCCTGGGGAGATGACGGCCTATGGTGGTCCCCTGTAGCAAAAGGCCTGGTGTTTACGCATAAAGAGCGACTTGGGACCCATTCACAAGTCCTGACGTCTGAGGTCCCCGTGGGGGAAGCCACCTTTGGTGCAACCACCCCCAGTAACCACCAAGGGCAGAGACCAGCACGTCTGGCAGCAAGTGGCCACAGCCACGCCTCCTGAGGAACAGTGTTGCCAGCACATCGTAGCTCCCCATGGTATCTGACCCCAGAGTCACACGTTCGTGGAGCGTGTGGCCCAGAGAGGTCTCCCTCAGCAAGGACTTTGTGGGACTCCCGGTGTCCGGGTTCTTTTCCGACCCCCCTCCCCCAGCGTCACTGCCTCCATCCTGGGCCGTGGCGCCTGGGCTCTGAGCAGGGCGGGGGTCAAGGTGGTCAGCTGGTTTGGAAAAGTAGAAAGAATCCCTTTGTGTCCTTTATTCTTTTCCCGAAGGAGGAAAGTAAACCCTCGTGTTGCCAGGCCTCGGGTGGCGGGTTTCAGAGTGCGGTGCCGCAGCCACTCGCTTGTTTACTGGTGCACGCAAGTCGCTTTGCGGCCCAGAGTCCTTGTTTCGCGACACCCCTCGTGAGGAAAGTAAATTACTTAAGTGGGTTGAACCCAGCCCACGAATGACCGCACTGTGCAAGTCGCCTGGGCTTCACTACAAGGACAGAGTCCCACATCTATTCCTCACCCCACCCGGCCAGGGGAAAGGTTCCCTGGGGACGCAGGAAGTGGGCAGCGGCGTCAGTAACCGAGCTCTGCTGGGACAGAGGGAGAGCGAGTGACCACCTCAGAGGACAGCCCTCCTCACCGGTGCACGTTGTCGGGAAGGGGCTGAGGGGGAGACGTGTGTGCCAGAGAGGAAAAGGGCCCACCTTCGTGTGGCATTTATAAGTAAATACCAAAAGCGTGCCTGTTGAAGAAATGTAACGGTGATCGACAGGATTTAAATTCAGGATTCAGTTACCATGTTAAGGGACACGAATTTGTCAGCGTGTCTCTCCAAAGATGCGAGGAGCTCAGGAGCCTCCGAAGGTGCACGAGGTCTGTCCAGAAAAAGCCAGGCCGCCGTTAACATAACGAGACCGGTTTGCGCGACGTCAGCGTGACCTGGCAGCAAAGGCGAGGGGACTGGAATGCGCATGCGTGAACAGTGACGACTTCACTGTACCGGTCAGTGGGGGCGGTGGACGCCGCTGAGTGAGCATGTGCGCTGTGCAGCCGTCACACTGGAAATGACTGAGCGAGTGAGCAACGAATCAGCATCGGATTTTGCGTGAGGCTTGAACACTCCTCCGGGGGAACTACTCGATGGCCCAGAGGCCGCAGCCACGGGCGCCTGGCGCCCGGCAGCTTCATCACCACAGTGCGCCTGCTCACGCATCACGTCTCGCGCTGAGTTTTTTGGTGAAACGTCAGATCACCCAGGTGACTCAGCCCCCCTACAGCCCAGATTTGGTGCCCGGTGACTCCTGGCTTTTCCCAAAACTAAGTCACCTTAGAAAGGGAAGAGGTTTCGGCCCGTCAGTGAGATTCAGGAACACACGACAGGGCGGCCGATGGCAACTGGGGGACTGTGTGAGGTTTCAAGGCGCCTGCTTTGAGGGGGACTGAGGCATCATTGTTCTCTGTACAACGTTTCTTGTATCTCCTTCAACAAATGTCTCTGTTTTTCATATTATCTGGCGGGATACCTTCTGGACAGACCTTGTATAGTCTGCAGAATATGTTTCCTATACTATGATTTTATATTTGCCTTTAAAGAGCAAACCCGCCGCTTGGGGCGTTGAAAGGCTTCGGAGCCTGGTGACGTGCTCGCCGTGCGATCGTCCACTGTCCCCGAACTGTGGGAGCTTAGTGTCGTCCTGGCTGTGGGCACGGGGGCAGGAGGGTAGATGAAGTAGATGGCTCTCCTAGAGGCAGGGGAAGGAGTTCCTTTTCCAGAAATGAGGTTCTGGCTTCTGTTTCCGCCTGTGTCTGTCGCTGTGAAGGTCTCCGTGTTGAGTTAGTTCTGACGGTGCCATTGGAGAGAATCCTGGATGCAGCCCCCGGAGTTCTCAGCCACCAAGGTGGCCTCGTGTCGTTCACGCGACGCCGCTGGAGGTGGGAGGCGAGGGCTGCGCACGCTGGGCAGCCCCGCTGCGATGCACCCAGCCTCGTCCCCGGGCGCCGGCCAGAACTTCAGCCCTCGGGGCTCCTTCGCAGCTCCGCGGTACCCACCGCAGTGGCCTGCGTTGCCGTTCGCCTAACACTTTCAGTTGGCTTTTTAAAGAAAAGCAAAGGAATTCATTTAAAAACAAGTTTCCTGTCACTTCCATAAGGGCCACAGCAGCGTCACCTGACGCAAACGGGAAAGCGCGGCACTGCAACTAATGTCTAGTTGGCTGTTACTCCTGCCGAAGCCTCTGCCCGCGGCCGCCCCTCCCTCTCTCAGGCCCCAGAGGAGACCCGATCGCAGGCGCCCCGCAGGAGGCCACGCCCGGCCCTGAGGGGCTGAGGCCGATCCCTCCGGCACAGCGCCCCCGCCCGGCCTTCCTCGGGAGGCCTGGGACCCGGCGAGTCGCGGCTCCCTGACGTTCCCCTTTCTGCTGCTCGCACGCACAAGCCGTCTTTCCAGGCTCCGCTTACCTTCACCTCATCCCACCCAAAACTTTTTCAACAGGTCAACGGCAAAGACTTATCCAGAGCGACGCATGACCAGGCCGTGGAGGCGTTCAGGACGGCCAAAGAGCCCATCGTGGTGCAGGTACTGAGGCGGACGCCGCGGGCCCGCACGTTCCCGGCCCCAGCGGAGTCGCAGCTGGTGGACACGGGCACCCAGACAGACATCACCTTCGAGCACATCATGGCCCTCGCCAAGATGCCGCCGCCCACGCTGCCCGCACTGGGGCCCTACCTCCTGCCCGAGGAGTAAGTCGCAGGGCTGCGCGCTCACTGCGCTAAGGCTGCGCCCGGGGCCGGGGCTCCCCTTCCAGGCGGTGGGAGATCCGCGCGTCTGGCCCTTTCCCTCCCAGCTGCCTGTTCTTCACGTTGCTGTTTATGGAGGCAGTAAATTGAATCCTGCTCAAAACCACTCCGACATATTAATTACTTTATTACAACCCTGGAGCAGAGTTATTCAAATTATATTCTAAGGACAAAATTACTTACTAATGTCGTAAAATTCGGTTCTGAATAAAATTTAATCACTGCGAACGGCAGTGGGAAGGGAACGGCGGGGGGTTGCGGACAGCCCTTCGTAGCAGGTAGCAGAGAGAGCTGCGGGTGGGAGCGGGGCCCTGGTGGCCCGCATTCTGCTCTCCCGGGTCCCGCTGCACACCTGGGCCCGTGCAGCGAGCCCACGGCCGCCCCGTGTGAGCCCCGCGTCGCAGCCAGCACACCCGTCGCCCGCCCTCAAGCCCTGCGCCCTGGGGCCAGGCCGGCGTCTGGCCGCGCAGCTGGGGGGCCTTGCCGCTGCTGTGCGGGCGGGGGGCAGTAGCAGGGCCCAGTGAAACGCTGCGTGCAAAGCTCTCCATGGGCGGCAGCAGCGGTCGTCCTTCGTTAGCGGTTGGTGTCAAACATTTAGGAACAAACTGGAAAGCGAGGAGTTTTCCCAGCGCGCCCGCTGGCTTAAACGATGTTCAGTTCCGGGTAGTTTTCGCACATGATTTTGCACGGCAGAGTGAGACGACCACCTCGGCGCGTCTCTGGCTGAGGCCTGTCTCTCCTGTCCCCTCCCACGTAGCTCCTGGCTCAGGTAACTCATTGGCATGTTCCCTCAAAGGACATTTTCGCCTCCTCTGGGGATGCCCGGGGGAACCCTGCTGGATCTGCATTCTTGCTCTGCAGCTGGAATGAGGACAGGTGCCCCAGGGCTCCGTCACACTCCAGAGACTCCCCTGCACCCCTGGTTGTCATGGCTGGCTGTCACCGAAACCCAGGGCCAGTGCCCAGGCTTGATGGGTGTGGCGACAGCATGTGGGGGCGGAGCAGGACGCGTGCAGAGAGCTCTCCCCTGTGTCCACACACTGTCCCTCCCGTGCAGAGGCTGCAGCTCTCCCAGCCGGCCCCGTGGCTGTGGGCAGCTGGACTAACGGCAGTTCGGTCTGTCCTGAGCGGCCAGCTCATGCCGCCCGGCACCCCCGCAGCCAGTCCGGTGGGACAGCTCCCTGCGTGTGGGCACTTTCCGATGCCGTGGAGCAAACTGCCCCCCACTCCTGTCAGGCCACGCGTGTCGGTCTCCCCAAAGCGAGACCCCTAGTTTCCTCTGAAGCCCCATTGAGGTGACGTGACTCGTCCCCAAGAGGCAACATAAGAAATGTCGGGAGTGTCGAGAGGTCAGACCTCCACAGTTCTGGCTGTAAGGTCAGAGGTCAGCAGGAGTGCACACCGGGCTGACCGGGTGTGTTAACTTGACACCTGCCGGCCCGGCCTTCCAGCAGCAGCGCTGGCACCAGACGCCCTGCAGGCCCTGTCTGAACGGCCCCTCGTGTCAGGTCTGTCCTTCCAAAGCCACGGGCCGGGGAAGTGAGACCAGAGCCCGCTGAACATTGTGCTGACGCTGGAGAGCAGGAAGGTTCGGGTCCCCAGCCAGCAGCCGGGGCTGAGGCCCTGAGTCCCCACCTGGTGCCTGTCGTGCTATCTGAGCATGTGTTTCCAGAGACGCGCTGGGAAACCCCAGAGCCGAGCCGCACGGGCCGCCTGGAGGCCTGCAGGCTGGGCTCTGCTGCCCGTGCACGTGTGCGTGCATGTGTGTGTCCGTGTGCAGGTGGAAACGCTGTGACGGGGTTGCTCCTGGGCTGGGAGACCCAGTGGGAAGGAGCTGTGGGGCCCTGTGGCCAGGCCGGGCCGGGAGCGGGTGGGGCTGGCCGAGCCTCCACGCGCGGCCGCACCTCACAGCCCCTCCCCCGTGCGCAGGCAGCCCTCGGCCCACGAGTACTACGACCCCAGCGACTACCACCAGGACGTGGACAGAGAGGAGCTGGAGCTGGAGGTGAGGCGTCCTTGTCTCGTTTCAGGAACGTGTGGCGACCAGTGCGTCCTCTCTAGGCACAAACTGAGCGACTTCTGGCGGGTTTCTTTCGAAAGAATGACTTCCAGCCGCTTCAAACGCATGCGAGCCTTTCTCCCTCCACAGCGGAGTTTGACAGCCAGATCCCAAGGCAGAAATTTACGTGATTTTTTGGGGGGTTTTAAATTACATTTACTGGGGTGACACTGGTTCACAGGGCCTTTTATTTTTTTAAATTACTCAAAAGAAGTAAATATGTTTACAGGAAGTACATGTCACTGCCGCAGGCAGGACGTCGGTGACGGTGGTGGTCAGAGCAGGTGCCCGCAGCAGCACACGGCGGGCACCGCGCCGCACCACTGTTGTTTGAGTGCGAGCCCAGGCCTCCTGGCCTGGCCTGCGGCTCTGCGCCTGACGCCAAAGGCTTGCGAAGACGAGCCCAGGCCGAGTCTTTCTCCCAGAAGGAAGGAGCTGTCTGCGTCTGAACTACCGAGAGCGCCCTGTGGGGGGCGGAGTGAGCCCCTACAGACAGCAGTGTGGGGCCCGGCCGAGAAGGCGAGAAAGGGGGGGCACGGAGCCCAGGCGTGCAGAGCCATGGCATCAGCCTGCACGTTGGCTGCGTCCCCAGGTGCCCGTTCAAGTCGAGGGGCTGAGGGAGAGTCCAGGCTCCCGCGTGCTCTCGTCACACCGCAGCCACGGTGACGCCACGTGTGGGCGCTGCCCCGAGGCCTCTGACCTCATGCACACTGTCCACGCAGAGTGACGTCCCAGGGGCCCGAATGAATCAGCTCCCGGTGCCCACATGACACCGTGCTGAGACTTCTTTCTTTCCGGAAATGAATAGTAGAGACAGAGCGTCCCCGCATTCACAAGATTTGTTGGTGTCTTCACTCAGACCTTTGACACCGTGACTTCACACCTGTGCTCCCCTTTCACTGTGGCTCTGTCCTGGTAAATACCCTGGCAACGCAAACCACAAGTTGCCACCTGCCCGCCAGCCCCAGAGCAGCTCCCGTGCCCACAGTTCACGAGCCATTAGGATCATCAGTGGGCGCTTTCCTGCCCTAGAAAGCCCGCGCGTGGCCCTCCATCCCCGGTGCTCCAGGAAGGCTGTCATTTTTTGGTGAAGCCACACCAGGCACGTGACCGTTTGTCCAGAGCAGCTTAGGTGTCGCCAGGTTCTCGCTGTTAACTGAGCACCGTCTCAGAGCAAACCTGGCGGGCGTGGAAGAGCAGCCGTCCCGTGTCTTGAGCTGAGGACCAGGGGCCACCATCCTGAAGTTCCTGGCAGCCGCTCACCAGGAACCCCCACCCCCCGATGGCAGCGCAGAGCCCAGTGTCTGGAGGGTAGCCGGTCAGTCCTTCAAGGTCGATAGGTGACCTCCCTCTAAGGCTGAGCTCCTTAAAGCCGGCCTATCCTGCCCTGCCCACCGCCCCCCGAGATGTCTGTACGGCAGGTCCCTCTGCCGTATTCCCACTTGGGGTCCCTGTTAGTGAGGGGCAGTCTCAGCATAGCACACCCGTCGCAGCCAAGCCGGATGCTCACCCGCAGCTCTCAGAAGGAGCCAGCTCCGGGGACGTGACGTGGGAGGAAAACGCGTGAGTCTCACCATGATATCCTAGGACCAAGGGCACAGAGGAAAACCGGCATTCCCACTTTTAAAGCACACAAAGTGATCATATTTACAAAAGTGTCAAATCCCTGCTGTAGGCAAACTGCTTCAAGTTAAAAGGATTATGCCATGTGCACCCCAGGACCAAGCAGCCAAACTCACCCATCAACTTTCACGAGTCAGACACCTGCCCCAGGTCTTCCCAGAGGCACGTGAGAAAGAGCACAGGTGGCTGGCAGAGGCCCCGGCTGATCCATCCGTAGCTGCTCTCCAGGCCACCGAGCTGCCCCCACCTGTGTGTGTTCTGATGACACGATTCTGAGGCCCGAGAGGGCAGGGGCTCTGCTTCCCAGGGTCTGGGGGTCTCTCCAAGCCGGGTCCCTGCAGTAGCTGAGCACGTCACAGGGGCTGGGGGAGAACACAGGACGCCCAGCCCGTCTGCTGATGTTGCCTCAGCACGCGGCTCCTCCAGAACCTTCCCCTCTCAGCCCTGCTCCCACTGAGCCACCGCCTCCCCCTCTCCTGAAGTCATGGTGACTTTGTCCATTTGTACGCAACTCGCCACCAAGCCCTCTCACCTGCTCCTGTCTCCGTCTCCATGGCAGGCCCCCCAGAGAAGGCGCCCCGCTCTGCGCAAAGCCCCGGCCCCCAGGGCCACTTCCCACCTGCTGCCCGGGTCCCCACTGGAATCCAAGCCCTGTGAGAGCTGGACTCTGGTCCGATGCCCCTCCTGCCTGGATGGTGCTGGTGTGGAGTGGGCCCCTGAGAAATGTGGAACGAAGCAGTAAATGCCTTGTTCCCCTCTCCCAGCTCCAAGGTGAACGTACGGTGAGGGAAAAGACAGTCTTTTGAGAGACACGTCTGTGTCCCCCAAAGCACCAGCACAGACAAAGTGTCGAGGTCACAGCAGCGTGGGCCAGTGAGGTAAAGAGTTCTGCTTCGTGGCCCGTCTTCCTGCAGGTAGATCAGCCGTCCGATTAGGCTCCGGGACCCGCTGCGGGGAGTGGCTGCGGCTGAAACCAGATGCTCCACTCGCCTTAGTGGCGGGGCCTCCTCGTTCTCTTAATTGGACTGTCCTTTCAACCGCATCTGAAGTGTCAGGCTTAACGGCTCATTTTTATCCAGTGGTCCATCTAGACCGATAAGCAACAGGACCCGGGGGTGGGGGGGCTGTAACCCAGAGAATGCTCTACATTATTCACACCAGTTTGATCCACGGGCTTGGAACAAATCCCCGTCATCACGAACAAATGTGCGTCTGTGTGAGGCCCTGCCTCCCGGCCAGAAGGAAGCGCTGAGAATTGACAGAGCAGCTGATGATGCTGAGTTGTAATTCCCACTGAATATGGCCCCAAACTACTGTGGTCATAAACTGCACAGCAGCTGCCTTCAGACACGTACTGTGCCCGTGTCACTCGCCCAGCCAGCCTCTGTGGTGAGGATACAGGCTTGGGCGTCGTCATGCGGCAGGACAGAGGTGCTGGAAAGGGGCTGCGCTGGGGTCTGAGGTCTTCGAGGCCCTACCCTCCGCCCTCTGCTGTACTCCGCACGGCAGCAGAGGGGCCGCTGCAGACAGCCCGTCAGGTCGTGGTAGGGCCCACGCGGAACTTTGTCTGGCTTCCCACGATGCTGAAGTACAATTTGATGCCTCCCACCGGGTGGAGGGGCCCTGGCTGGCCCGGCCCCGCTGTCTGCCCTGCTCAGCCCCACGTCTGAGCGTAGAGCGTGGGCCCCGCAGCCCAGGGCCTTTGAACCTGCTGTTCTGCCTGCAGAGCGCTGGGCACCTGCCTCTTGGGGAGGGTTAGGGAGCAGCTGCTACGTAACCACTCTGAGCTTCACCCCAAAGGTAGCTGTATCCTCACCCCCCTCCACAGAGAGCCTGGACAGGGGAAGTGGCCCCCAAGGTCAGTGGCCCAGAGACCATGTCTAAGAGCCCCCCTACCGCCCCGCAGGGATCTGCCAGACCACAGCATCTGCTGGAGGGAGGGCTTCAACCACACGACCCTGCACGTGGGCGGCAGCCACGGCCACAGGACCATGCCCAGTGCTCGGCGGTGTGGTGGGGAGTGCCCGGGGCGCCCTAGCCGCTTCCAGAGTTCTGACTTTGTTGGGCACACGGACTAATTGGCAGATACTGTAGCGTCCCCTGTGCTCCCGGGTCTCACCGTCCGGCTCACTTTGCTTTCATCTTATTTAATTTGCAGTAATGGCAGCTGAAAATTTCTCGACTATAAATACCACAGCTGTTGAGGGAAGCATTAATTGCTACTATCACGTTACCCTCCTTTCTTCTTGGATCAGTTTACGCGTAATCTGTTTGCAGGTTCTGTCACTGTAAATATTAAGGTAACAACACAACGTGGTATCATCTAACCAGACACAGTGGAAGCGTTCGTAGTGAAACGGCCGGGTGGTTTGGGGTGTGGAAATGGTCTGAGAGAGAGCGTTGTAAAAGCCTCTCCCGCCGAGTGAAATACAGGTAATTGTGGGCGAGGGGGATCAATAAAATGACTTCGCGTTGACTGAAAGGTCAGAAGTGCCCTGGGCGTGGACGCTGCGTCCATACTCACTTTTTGTTCAGTACGTCGGCCCCTCCCCAGCGTGGGTTGCGAGGAGACTCAGTTTGCCATTCAAACGAGCCACTTTTAAAGGCCCCGAGGCCCCTGCCTGCGGGAGCTTCACGGGGACGCCTTCCTCCGCAGGAAGTGGACCTGTACCGAGCGAACAGCCAGGACAAGCTGGGCCTCACCGTGTGCTACCGCACCGACGACGAGGACGACATCGGGATCTACATCAGTGAGGTGCGGGCAGGCGCCTCAGCTCTGCTGCGCGAGGCTCTCCGGGCAGACGCGCGGCCCCGCCCTTCCCTCCCGCGGCGCGGGGTTCCATCTTTAATGGGGTCGGGTTGGGGTCGGGGTCAGTGAGCCAAGTCACGAGGGCAGCACACCCGGCGAAGCCGCCCCGCGGAGGCCCAGACCAGCCATCACGCGGTTCTGCGGTTCATCCCCGAGGGACGAGCAGACTCAGTGTCCAGTCTCGCACTCGTCGGACGGCCGGTGGACGGAACCGCTGATGCTTTGCGAAGGCTCCTGGACCCCCTCTTCCCGCTCGCGGGAATGTGGGCAGTGGGCTCCCCACGAGTTGAACGCGCTTCGCAGCACATAGGCGGAGGCCGCTGTCGGGGGACAGCGCGCAGAGCCGGGGGGCGCACCCTGGGTGGGCTGCACAGGCTGGTTTTGTCTCCACGGGGGACGGGTCTGCGTCGCCGAGGCGCGTGCGTTGAGTGACCCGCCAGCTCTGAGACTCTTGCTGTGTGTTCCAGGTCGACCCGCACAGCATCGCGGCCAAGGACGGACGCATCCGCGAGGGAGACCGCATCATCCAGGTAGGCCGGCGCCGCCTGCCTCCAGAGAGCGGACTGTCCTGGTACCGGTTCGCGGGTGAAGGGATGAGGGCCCCAGGATCAGATGCGCGGCGAGACCAGGCGCGTCCGGGGATGGGCGCGGCGCAGCCGCGGGCAGCTCGTGTCCCGGGAGTGAGAGCGGAACCGGGGGCGCGCGGCCGTCCGTGGGTAGCACCTGGAACCCTCGTAGGCGCTGGCACCCCTTCTTCCTTCTGTTCCCTTTGGGCCAAAGACCACGCGTGCGGGCCAGACCAGGCCCGCAGCCTGTGACGCGTGAACCAGAACGACCGTCACTGTAGATTTCTCCCAGAGATTCATTTCAGAGCACATGCCTCAGCTTTGGTCTTACCTTTGACATGGGAACATCTCAGCATTTAGGGGGGTAGCTTCTAAGTGTCCTTCTTTGCCTCCGGCCTGCTGCTGCTCTTCTGAACCAGGAGGCACTTTCCCGGCCTTTTCCGATCTCACAGAAACCGAGGTTTCTTGGTTCTCGGCCCCACACACTTAGCTCTGCCCCTTCTCATCCACTCTTTGTGTCTGTCCTTACGTGCCTCACTGTGAGTGACTTTTGTCTCTTCCCACTGCCCGTACCACATTTTCCCAGTGTCCAACCCAGATGGCTGCGACGCAGGGTCCCCAGCTGCAGGACCACCCCGAACCTTTGCTACTTCAGTGCTGCCAACCCTCTAGGGGCTGCTGTGGGTTTCCACCAGCACCTGCCGCTGGGCCCAGCCCCATTTCTCCTTGGTAACCGAGGCCTGTCACCCCAACCAGTAGAGGCACCCCGTTGCTTGCTTGTTGGGTCACTGGCACAAGGAGTTGGTGGAAGATTCATCCCCCAGCTCAGGGGACCGTCCACATGCCCCCTGGAGGAACCACCCACCTGGGACTGGAAGCTCCGGAGAAGCAGAGCCCAAAATCCCTGGGACAAGAAGTGAAAACCCTGTGGGAGGGGCTTCAGGTGTGCTGGTGAAAAAGTCCCTCCCACTGCCCGTCTGTCTGTCCTGCCTGAACAGTTCAAGCGCCAGGCTGGGCACACAGACCACCGTGTATCCCTCCGTGCCCTCCTCCGCCCTCAGCTCCCATGGCGCGCCTCCCCACGGACCCGCTGCTGCTGCTCCCCTCTCGGCCGGAGGCGTCTGCGAGGATGCCAGCACTTCACCCCAGTCTGATTAGACAAATGGCTCACACATTCCTTCCCCACACTTTTCTGTTCGCGTGACTCCCACTTGACACTGACCTTGGACACCTGGGAGCTCTGTCGGCCCCCCCGAAAATTAGCATTCTTTTCAGGCTCCGTGGAAGTCCTGTGTTCCAGCCATAAGCGGGTGACAGCAGGAAGCAGCACAGACTGACGCTGTGTGAGTTACTCCTGCCTTTGTCTACCCTCTGCCTTTTTTCTTTTATTTTTTTTTTAAGATTAATGGGATAGAGGTGCGGAACCGTGAAGAGGCCGTGGCTCTTCTAACCAGTGAAGAAAACAAGAACTTTTCCTTGTTAATTGCAAGACCTGAGCTCCAGGTGAGTCGGCTTCTTGAGCGAGAGGCCAGGTCCGTGTTTCTAAACCAAAGAGCTGGGCTCCCGGCCCTGTGGAGCGCGGCCCGAGCATCAGAGCCGCACTGGGAGGCACTCTGTGCCCCGGCAGTTAGAGTGCGGGCTCAGCAGGCACGTGGACACAGGAACTGAATGAGGGAAAAGAGGAAAATGTGGAAAGGGAACTCCAGGGTCACCACCATCGAGGTGCTTGATCTGAGCCCCAGCCGATGCCACAGCCTCTCTCCGGGTCTCGTGTACGGCCGCTGAGGGCAGGGTGCCCACGGCATGGCCGCCAGACTTAACTGCACCGTCCTGGGCCCTGGAGATCTGCTGAGAGAGCCCATTTCAGGTGCTCGTGGTGCAAAAAAGCAACTGTCAGGGGACGTTAGTTAGCTGGACTACAGTGATAATTTCATTGTTTTTATCAAGTCACGATGTATATCTTAAACATAGTGTGACTTTTTTTTTTTAAATGCAAGAAGCCAAGGTGATTCCCTCTCCAAGGGCCCTCTTTAGGAAAGTGGAAACTTGGAAGAAAATCAGGTTTTCAGGGGAGAAGGCGATGTGGAATTTCCTTTGCTTTCCTTTGGCAGCCTACTTCATAAAAAAAGAAAAAAGAAAAAAGAAAGAAGCTGGTCAGCACACTTTCTGTTAAAACAGAAATAAAGGCCGGATTTGGCACAGAGGTCAAGGGCCCCGCCTAGTCCACTCTTTAGGGACGAGCAGAGGCAGGCTTGCGGGCCACAGGGCTGCACCTCGGGAAGCAGCCCGCAAGGGCGATGGAGCCTCGCCTCCGCAGAAATAAAACGGGCCCTGGCGACTCCCCCGGGGCGGGGCGCGGCGGGGCGGGGCGGGGCGGGGCGCGGCGCCAGCCCAGAGCAAAGCAGCAGGCAGGCAGCCCTGGGAGTGCTTCCACCCAAGGAGGGGACTTCTTAAAAAATGTAAATTAACCGAACGGAAGCAGTGGGACTGAGTGTGTGGCTGCTGCTTCCCCAGCTGGACGAGGGCTGGCTGGACGACGACAGAAACGACTTTCTGGACGACCTGCACATGGACATGCTGGAGGAGCAGCACCACCAGGCCATGCAGTTCACGGCGGGCGCCCTGCCGCAGGTGAGGCGCACACGGCCCCGTGGGAGGGACACAGACAGGAGCTGGTCCCTGGGCCCCAGAGGAACTGTGCGCCGTGCACTCAGGAGAGAGGGGTGCGGGGTGTGGGGGCTACCCTCCGTGTTCACTGGGGAAACACACATGCCTGCGGCGTTAATGTGGGGCAGGGAAGTTGTCGTGTTCCCGAAAGTAAAGCCGTTGCCCCTGTGTAACCTGAACTCCTCCTTCTGGTGTGGCTGTGCCGCCACCACCGTCACTGTCACACACCCGCTGCTGTCCCTGCATGAGAGAGGGCCCGGCCCTCCATGCGCACTGGGTCCTTCCTCCAGGGCAGGCAACTAGCCCCTCCTTTGTCCCGTGGCGTCAGTGGCTGCCCAGCGGGCCTGGGGCCAGCGGGGGGCGGGGGGTGTCTGGCCAATTCCCAGGCCCTGTCCTAGTCCAGATAAGCGGACGGTGGAGGCCCATCCCACCCCAAACCCCTGTCCACCAGAGAAGGTCTCATCAGGTAACTGCACCCGGGCCACCCTCACCATGACCGTTTTTCCGTTTTCCGTTGTGCAGAAGAAGCACGAGGAAGATGGGGGGACCACTGACACAGCCACCATCCTGTCCAACCAGCACGAGAAGGACAGCGGGGTGGGCCGCACGGACGAGAGCACACGGAACGACGAGAGCTCCGAGCCGGAGAACAACGGTGAGGAGGTGCCCGCACCCTCCGCCCCGCTGGCGGAGCCGAGGACTCACGCATGCAGCCAGGACATGCTGGGCGGCAGCGACAGGCCTTTCGGCAGCGAGTCCTTGCTCTGGGCTGACTGTGCCGATGCTGCCGAGTGCGAGCGCTTCCGCCGGCTGCTGGAGCTCAAGTGCCCGGGGCGCGGAGACCCTGAGAGTGCAGACAGGGACCTGGGGCTGCTGGACGCCGAGCTGCTGGAGCTCAAGTGCCCGGGGCGGGACGTGCGCGTGGGCAGGGGCGCCCCCGACAGCGTGGACCGGGAGCTGGAGCTGCTCAATGCCGAGCTGCGCAGTATCGAGCTCGAGTGTCTGAGTGTCGTGCGTGCGCACCGGGCGCGGCAGCTGCGCGAGGCCTGGACGCTGCACCCTGGCAGCTTCCGTGGCTGTGACACGGAGGCTGATGGCCGCCGGCGCGAGCTCTCGGACATCACCGAGCTCCCCGAGAAGTCAGACAAGGACAGCTCGAGCGCCTATAACACCGGGGAGAGCTGCCGCAGCACCCCACTCGCCCTGGACATGTCCCCAGACAGCTCCCTGAGGAGGGGGGCGGAGGGGGCTGCGGGGGCCTGTGGGCCGTCTCTCGAGAGTCCGCTATGCATCACAGAGGACACAGACGTGTGCGGGGCTCCGCAGAGCCCTGAGCACAGCCCCGGCGACGGCCCCAGCCCTGCGCCCCCCGCACACGCACCTCACAAGCTCGCCCACATCCCGGCACACGCGCGGCGCTACCGCAGCTACATGCAGCTGGTGCAGCAGAAGTCGGCCGTGGAGTACGCGCGCAGCCAGGCGAGTCTGCTCGGCGTGTGCGAGGGCTTGGGCCCCGCCAGCCCGCCGGAGCCCCGCACCGAGTGGAAGGTGAAGGTGCGCAGCGACGGCTCCCGCTACATCACTAAGCGGCCCGTGCGTGACCGCCTGCTGCGGGAGCGTGCGCTGCGGATCCGCGAGGAGCGCAGCGGTGTGACCACGGACGATGACGCGGCCAGCGACATGAAGCTGGGCCGCTACTGGAGCCGCGAGGAGCGCAAACAGCACGTGGCTCGCGCCCGGGAGCAGCGGAGGCGGCGTGCGCTCCTGCTGCAGAGCCGGCTGGAGGGCCCCCGGGAGCAGCCCGCTGATGAGGACAGGAGGGAGGTGAGCATCCTGGAGCTGAGCCACAAGAAGATGATGAAGAGGAGGAACAAAAAAATACTGGATAACTGGATGACTATCCAGGAGCTCCTGACCCATGGCACCAAGTCCCCGGACGGCACCAGGGTGTCCAATTCCTTCCTCTCGGTGACGACTGTGTGAGCGTGTAGGGTCAGCTGGAGGCTCCTGCTTCGTTCAGTTCGGCAGGTCTTTGTAAATAGAGCCAAGGTCAAGTTCATGGTCTAGCTGTGCAGCTCCGGGGTCATAGCTCTATTTTAAGTGGAGAAAAATCACCCTGAACTATCTTGGAAGGCAGCGTTAACAAACAGGGCCTTTTTCAAATAGCAGTGGTACTTTTTTACTTGTTACCTTTTACATAAGTGTTTAAATTTCAAAAAGATCTTTTTATTAAGCATACTTTCACAGAGTAATTTGTTTAAACTGTGTTCATATAAAAAAAAGTTAAACACGCTTTTTTCCCGCCAAAAGCACAAATACAACCGCCAGTGTGTACTTTCAACGGAACCCTAGTTTATGATGTTACTTTGCTGAATGTGTTTCACATGTGTGACTGATAATGTGTTATGTAGGTCAGGGATTCAACTCAAAACCAGCAACCAGTTAACGATTGAATACACATAACCAAACCAGCCATGTTTAAATTTGTGTTCCAACACTAAACATTTTTCTGGTTAAAATTCCCAAGCGAGTGTAAAAGTTTAAACAGAAAGCAAAATTTTGCGCAGCTTTATGGAAGTTTAAAGCACGTTCACGAGTCGTGCAGCTGGTCGGGAGGTCATGCGCGCGCTGGAGCGTCGCTGTGGCGTAGCGCGTGCTCGTCGCGGCGCGTGCCCGTCGCAGCCCACCGTGGCTGTGTGGGTGTGAGGGGACAGGCTCTTTACTGGCAAGTTCAGGAAATCGTGATTACTTACAAGCACTAAGTAAAATGAAGTTAAAATAAATTATTTTCTATTTGATATGTTCTGAAGTGATTTCTCATTTTTGAAGTGGTACCTCTAAAATAAAGCCTTTTGCAGTGTTTGCTTTTTTTCCTTCATTGTATCACCTGCTGCTTTTCAGCTCATCAGACCCTTCATTCTGCCTGGAACCTAAAAAGGGATGTAAAACCGAGGTCAGACGCACTGTGTGACCCTGCATCCCGAGTCCGCCCTGCAGAAAGACCCTGCCTGTCCCAGTGTCCTGCACACAAGACTAACTGTGAGCAAGTCTGTCGGTCGGGGCCGTGTTTGCCGTGAGCGCTCCTTGGGCCCCTGCAGCCACTTCGGCCTGGCTGCCGTGTTCCCACTGCTGGCCGTGAGGCCTGGCCTCCCGTCCCTTAGGTGCATCTGAAAACCACACGATACTGTCACAGAATCACAAGGCTTCACAGCTGGCCTCTTTCAGACTCCAGCTACCCCAGGATCCTAAGTAATGAATTTGCTCTAAGTTGTTCCCTGGTTATACTGTTCACAACAACTCCAGCTGCGGTATCTCCCGAAAAGGCAGGAACGAAGGACTGGCCAAGGAAGAGGGTGTCATTCGCCTTGAGGCTGAGCATCGCAGACATAAGTTCCTCCTACAGAACCTTTCCCAACCAAAACTCCTTTGGGGCCAAACTCTTGAGACTAAACTAGTAGTCACACTTGCAGTACCAACACTTCATGAAAATAAGACACTGGAGTGCTTGCCCCTCGTGACAGACACCTGTCCACTCCCTCCTTTAGAACTCGGCGCGACAGAGGTCATGCATCTGCCTGTGTCTCCCACCCTCCAGGGAGGAGTCAGCAGCAGACAGGCTGCCGGTTCCCCAGGGGTCTCCAAGCTGAAGTCCAGCAGCCTGGGCCCTTGGCTCCCACCCCGCCCTCTGACCCCTTTGTCCGTCTTCCGGAGAACACACACCAGTCCGATGAATTATAAAGAGCTGCAAGGTACATCTAAGTGTCAGTGTCTCTGGGAAAATGGCTTTGCTCCGCTGTGTGTGCTCGTTGCAGATGAGGGGCGGGTGCACGGCTGTAAGTATAGAGTGGCCACCTAATGCCTGGGCAGCCGCAGAGTCGAGCAGAGTCGGACTGGGAGGTGTCCTGTGCCACTCGTGGCAAAGTGGGGGAGATAAAAACTAGCACGCCCGATGCCAAGTCCTTCCATGACGACTTAGTCTTAAATGCCTTTATTATGTAGATACGCTTGATCATAATTTGCAACATGATGCAAGGTGTCCCAGATCTCATTTAGCAAATCAACTCCTAAAAGAAATTGGAAGAGACCTTAGAAATCATCACCTTATCGACGAGCAGGGGAATTCAAGGAGACAAAGAAATGTGGCTCACTAACGAGCACACGGAATCTGAAAGGGGACCGACCTGCTTCCTGCAGCCCAGCATCCGGGCTGTGAGGACCCCGCTGTCTTTGATTAATGGCTTCAGGAAGGATTTGACTTCTGCTGGATGTTGACAAATTGTGGGACAGACTGAAGCCACAGCACCTGTTTTCTCTTGTGACCTCAGTGAGGTTTGAACCCAGGTCTCCAGAGATGAAAATTCACTTCTTTAACCCGTGACATCAGGACCCTTCCCTTCATCTCATTCCACAGTGTCCTGATGCTGGCCAGCCACACGGCTGCCACGGCTACCGGCTGTTCATCGGATGCACGCGGCCAAGGGGAGAGCTGCTGACAAGAGGCCACGGGCTCCGCTGTGGCATGTCAGTGGACCACGTGGTCCGTGGAGGAGTGGTCACACTGTATCCTCGTGAAACCCAGGAAGGAATGGGACACTAGTGAAAAGGGGGGCTGAGCATCAAAGGGTCAGTCGCTGTAGCCATTAAAACAGGGTTCCCAGGCTTGTGATGGCTCCGAAGTTATTTCCCGTCAGTGGCTGGGGGTGAAATTCGACACGGACCTTTCCTGTGGCTACAACTCACAGGTCAAGCCCAAGCCAGTAAATTCTGGTTCCTCCCACCAAGAGGAAGGATCCAGGAATGGGCTTCCTGATTATTCAAGCAAAGAGTTTGTCCTAGGCAGGACTTATTGGGAAGTTGTTCTGTTATTTATTTTTTAAATATTTATTTATTTGTAGAGAGAGGGAGAGAAACAGCAATCAGTTGCCTCTCTTACACACCCCGACTGGGACTGGACTCACAACCCAGGCATGTGCCCTGACTGGGAATTGAACCGGGAATTTCGCTTTGTGGGATGATTGCCAACCCACTGAGCCCCGCCAGCCAGAGCTGTTACATTATTCAGAATGGGCGCTGCTCTGAATGCTTCTCAGCCACATTCGCTAAGTCTGCTCAACAACCCACGAGCGATCGTTATCCTCGTTGTGTAGATGAGGAGGCTGCGGCGCAGAGAGGTTGAGCGACTTACCCAAGGCCACACAGGAAATGGGTGGCAGAGCCAGGAGACAAACCACGCTTTACCCTGCTACGCATGTTGGACGGGCCACATGTGAACAGGCTCCAGTTCTGCGAGACCGTCACAGCTTTTAATGCAGCGATGAGAGTGATGTCTTTAATATCTGGGTATAGGTTTTGGTACATTCAAAATTAATTGCCCCAAGTCAAGAGGTTTGTAATTTTGCAACAGAGGTGAATGTAAACCCACACAGCCTGATTCCAGAGTCCAGATGCTTACTAACCACTGTCACCCTGCCATTTAATGTGGCCTACTTTCTGAAAGCTGTTTTTTCTCTAGAATGGTAAAAAATGGGAGTTTGGGGTTCTAAATCGATTTCAGAATCTGATCACAGCCTGGAGCAAGGGGACACAACCTGCTTGTCTCGGCAGAGGACAGCTGTCACTTTCGCCTTCTCGTTATCGGACCCCATGTTCCCTTTGGGGTCCCACCCACTCTCATCACGTGCAGTTAAGAGTTGTCCTGCCTGCGAAGGGGTCCACCCAGGGTCCAGGCCAGTCCCTTAGGAATTTGCATCTTTTCCACTTAAGCCAAAGAACACAGCGCAGACCCACGGTGGTGGCAGTTCTGTCCCCCCGGCGAGAGCCAGTGATGAGACGGGCAGCCTGTGTCTCTGCAGCTGTCTCCGTGGGTTCTTTTCTGAGAGGCCGGGTTGCATCAGTCGAGTGCCATGGTGCCGCTGCCCGCCGAACGGCCCAGCCTGCAGGGACGTCAACGGCAAGTGCCAGCTGCGTGTACGTGCTTGGGGCGGCCCGGCCATGGGCCCCGTTGGCTCGTCTGCGCTCCTCCCACGGCTGGGTGCTGGCTGCCAGCCGCCCCCACCCCCGCCCCCGGCAGGCTGACCAGGCCATCTGCGCGGTGACAGCAGAGGCGTAGGGAAAAGCCCCAATGCGCAGCCCGTGTCAAAGAAAAGTGAAATTCCACCTCTTTCCCTTTAAAACATATTTTGAGATGATTGTAGATCCACAGGAAGTTGTGAGAAATACAGCAAGATCCTGGGTGCCCTTTGCGTGACTTCCCTCAAGGACAATACCTCCCAAAACTTCATAGTTTCACGGCCGGGATGTTGGCATGGATGCAGCCCGCCCACCTGGTTGAGATTCTCCCAGGTCACCTGCACTCACGTGTGTGTGCGTGTGTATGTCTGTCGGTTTCATCACAATGTACGTTTCTGCCTCCACCAGTCAAGTTACAGTCACGTCGACACAAATACCCGCTTGCGTCTCCACACCCACTCTCCTCTCTCCCCCTCCCTCCACCCCAGGCCCTTCTCCCCTGGAAAGCGCTGATCTTTTCTCCATTTCTGTAAATTGTATCATTTGAGGAATGTTATATAAATGTAATTATACAGTATATAATCTTTTGAGAGTGGCTTTTTCACAATGTAACTCTCTGGATATTCACCCAAATTGTCAAACATATCTTATTAAATATAAATACATACATACATACATACATAAAATTTTATTAAATAAAATAAATAAATGAAAGCAAGTCGTCAGACATGTCAGCACTTTGTTTCTTTTTATTTCTGGGTTAGTCTCCCAGAGCCTGGATGTGCCACTGTTTGTTTAAATATTCATTAAAAAATATCTGGGTTGTTTTTCGCTTTTGGCTGTTACACATAAAGATGGTTGGAAGAGTTGCTTTTTGTTGTGTACAGGTTTTTGTGTGAATGTAAAATTGTTACTTTTAGAGGGAAACGCATAAGGACACCACTCCTGGCGGATGTGGCAGCTGCCTGTTTAGTTGTACAGGAAACTGCCGGGCTCAGAGCGGCCGGACCACTCCTGCCCCAGCGGCGACGCGTGAACCCTCCGGTTTCTCTGCGTCCTCGCCAGCGTCGGGCTGTCACTGTTCTTTGTTTCGGCAACTTTAATAGGTTGCGCTGCTGTCTCCCTGTGGTTTAACCACCACCAGCCCAATGGCTCATACAGTTGAAAATCTTTTGATGTCCTTAGTTGCCACTGTGTCTTACGTTGGACGGAATGTCCACTCACATCTTTTGCCCGTTTTTGAAGTGGGTCGCTTGCTTTTTATCTCCCAAGTACCCCCGACGGGACACTGATTACTGGGTTTTGAGAGTCCTCTACACATTCTCAGCATTGTCCCCTGGCTTGTTGTGTCCCCTTGTCTTTCCGTGCTGTCCCCCCGGTGGCCTGAAGAGCAGAGGTTTCCTTTTGGACGACGGGACGTCCGATTACCAACTTTCCTCGCACAGACCGTGCTTTTGGTGTGAAGTCTGTGAACCCTTTGCCGCGCCCTGAGCCTTAAACCTTTTCTCCTGTTTGTTCAAAGCGTTTTATTGTTTTGGTTTTACACATGTGCCCACAGTCCACCGTGAGTTGATTCTGCGTGGTGCGTGAGGCTTGGACACGATCACCCCTGCCTGTGGCGGCCATCAGTTCAGCACCACGTGCCGTGAGGCTGTCCTCCCCTGGGACGCTTCTGAAACCTGTTGAAAAACACATTGGACATATTTGGGTGTCTATTTCCGGGTTCCTTATTCTGTTCTGTTGGTCAAGGGTGTCTCTCCCAGCTCCGATGCCACACTGTCTGGCTCACCGTGACCATTTCATGACCCTCCACGTCAGCTACAGTCAACCCCCCACTTCATTCTTCTTTCTCGAGATTATCGTAGGTGTTTTACTCCTTAGGCCTTTCTAGCTAAGCGTCAGAATGAGCTCGCGCGTGCTGGGATTTTGATAGGAACGACATGGACCCTGTAGACCTGTTTGGGGAGAATTGACACCTTCAGTGTGTTGAGCCTGACAATCCATGAACATATTTTCATTTGTTTGAGAGAATTCATAATTACATGTTTAAGCAACTTTATTCCGCTGCTTAGCAATCTTTGCCAGACGGTCCGACATCTGACTCATCTCAGCACTGGTGTCAGCTGATCGTTTTTCTCTCCGACAAGGTGACATTTTCTTGGTTCTCGATCTTACTTAAATTTTCTTAATTTGATCAGAAAGAGACCTTGTTTGGTTTGATGTCTGGGTTCTGGCCTACTTCTGTGAGCTGAAGTTCCAAGGACAATTCCGTCTTTTGAGCCCTTGCCACACCAATCTCCGCTTCGTTCTGACCACATCCTAGTGCCGCCCTGGGTCAGGGGACTTGCGGGGGCACAGTCCTGTGCCACCTGGTGGTGGTAGGGGCCGGCGGGGGCACACGGAGCTCTGTTGCTCCCTTAGGCCGTCGGACCCACAGCCAAGATCACGGGTCTTGTTGACGCGCCGGAGCCCTGGACATGGGCTTCACAGCCGGGCGGGCAGGTGTGCAGGGGGCGCCTCGGCCTCCAGGCCAGAGGACCCTCCCGGCGGGGCCGCGGGGTGTTTGCGGCGCAGCCGGCCCGGCCCGTGGAGGCCGTGGGTGCCGCCTTCCACTATTGCGTCGTTCTCTGCGTCCCGCTCTGAGCGAGAACGACCACACTAACATCCATTTATTCGTTCATACAGCAAACGCCTGTGCGGACTTCCGTCCTGGCAGGGGCCCCAAGAGGCAAGCGCTGCGCCCCCCCCGCGGTAGGCGCGGCAGCGAGGGAGCCGGGGAGCCGTCCTGGCACTGCGGCTCTGAGGCCTGGAGCCGGCAGCGGCCTCCCCGCGCCCCCGGCCGTGCCAGGGCGGTCTGCGGGCGGCGAGAGTCTTCCCCGGCGGAGTGCCCACGGACGACAGCGTGGCGCTGCGCGTCCCTGTCCTTGCCCTGCCCAGGGCTCTCACCACATGATCTCAGGGCACAACCTGGCCCCCCAGCAGCCACCACCGCTGGCCTGCCCTCCGACCCCAGCGCAGCCGGTCCTGGCGGGACGTGGAAGGCAGTGGGGGGCTGTCCCCGCGGGCGGGCAGAGGAAGGAGGCCGAGGACCGCATTCTTGCCTGCTCCGCCAGGTCCCTCACGGCTAAAAGGAAGGGCTCGCTTATTTGCCCTTTGGGTGCGGGCGGAGATTTCGGGTTTTGGTTGTTGCAACGTGGAAATAAACCAAGCTGCGGGGGAGCCTTCCTCGACGGCGGTTTGGCCTGACACACGTTTGCGGGGCGGGTCCCAGGGCAGCGCCGCCGCTCTGGGCGGAGCCTGCGGGAGGCCCCTTTCAGAAACCGCGGTCCCCTCTCTCGGTAACCGGACTCCTGCGGCCGCGCGCCGGGCGTGGCTGCGGGTCAGTTCGGGCTCCGCGCCGCGTGGGGACGGCCAAGCCCCTTTCCGAGTCCCCCGCAGGACACCGGCGCCTCCAGCGGGCGCGGGCACACCGGTCCGCGCGGCTTCTCCTGCCTCCCTCTCCACCCTCCGCTCTTCCCCTCTTTTTTTTTTTTTTTTTGCAAGTGCATTGAGTTGCATTTGCCTAAGTCGGATCTCCCGGGAACCGGGGAGCCGGCGCTTCCACAGTTGCAACGCGCCTCGCGGGCCGCTGCGCCGGGGACAGGGGGCTCCCGCAGGCGTGCCTGCTGGGCACGAAGGCGCCCCAAGCGCCCCCCGCGGCGACGGCTCGTGGCTGGGGGCGCCGCCCGCTCTGCAGGGTGGGGGGCCGCCGCCAGGGCGCCCTGTCCGCACAGCCTGCGCGCCCGGCCCCGAGGCCCGGCGTGCCCCGCAGCGGACCCGCCTCGCGCTCCCGAGGCCTGTGCGGTCCAGCAGCCGGAAACTCGCCGCCCTGCTCCCGGGCTCGCGGCGCCCTGCGTTCGGGCGGCGGAGGGGGACGGCAGGGGCGGCCGCCCTCGGAGGCGCCTCCCCCGGGCGCTGCGCGGCCGCTTCCCTCCCGCCGCGCCGGTTTCTGCGCCGCCGGCGGCGCCGCCGTCGGGCCGCGTCCCAGTCGAGGCTGCAACAGTAAAATGCACGTAACCGACCATTTTACGAAGTCATCATTTATGAATACAGCTCGATTAATTTGTTTAGTCAGATGTGGAGGGCAATAAAAAGCGATTGGCCAAAAACAATTAAAACAGTAAAAGTAAATTGTTTGTGTCCATTAAAACCTGCTGAGGCCGTCAGCTGAAAATTGTGGGCCTCGATGTGAAAATTAAAACTATTGATTTTCCCGTATGTGTGTGAATATCAGAGTTCTAATTTGCTCTGTTTTCACTGGCTGAAAGCCCCTGAGGTCAAAATGAAGGTAGGCCTTCAATAAGCTCTCTTGGTGGAGTTAATAAAGATTTGGAAAGACAAATATGATCAGAAATGGCCGAGATGTTTTAGGGGAGAATTGATGTGTCTGACTGGTACCATGCTGCATGCTATAATACTTTGTAATTTATTGCATTTGGGGGCTGGAAATGGAAAATCAACCACAGAATATATGATGTTCAGAGGGTGAATTTTTAGGGCTTTGCCATAATGTATGTGAGATAGATTTTTTTTTTATTATTGTCATTTTATATTTTTATGTGCCACACTAAATCTTGGATTCCACAAAAGTATTTCTTTTTTTTTTAGTGTTCAATTAAAACACTGACATAAAAGGAATTTCACATGGATAGATCTTTACTCATGAGATGAAAACTTGGGCGAAAACCTTCTGGATCAGATGAGGAGGCTTCAATCGAGAGACGTGGTGCTGGGATTAAGAAAACTGCGGGGACTCCGTGAGGTGCATCTGTCGTCGGATCAGGTCGGGGGCGAGCTGACATTAGGGCTACGTTCTTACTAAGGCATACGCTGGGGTTGCAGACTGTTATTCGTGGTAATTAAGTGAGTGAGAATAAACAACTCAGACTTTCTTTTAATCTTTAGATATAAATCAGGCATGGTTTCCAAAGAAGGGTTTATAAAGTTCGAGAATACAGCAGCCCTTTGATCATGGCATTTAAAGACCTATTACAGTTGTGGTGTTATCTGAACTTGACTCCCAGACACTGATTTCTAAAAGGAAAAAAGTTTCAAACAAACCACTTCACTTATTTTTCCCTTCTTGGGAAATTTCTGTTTCATTCGTGACCCCCAGCCTCACCAAAGCGTTCTCTAAAGAGTGTAAATTCTGTACCTGCAGGAAACGCTGTGGTTTCTGAACATTTCCTCTTTTCTCTGATTTTTCCCCAGCATCAGTGAGGAGCACTCGACACCTAAGAGCTGTGCATATTCAAGGTGGACGTCGTGGCGACGGGCTGCCCGTATACACCCTGAACGGTGGCCACCGTCGAGCTGACCAGCACATCCGTCCTCTCACATGGTTGCGATTTCGGGGGGGCCTGTGTGGTGATGACACTGAAGATCTGCCCCCTTCGCAGACATGAAAAAAAGGACACGGTGCTGGAACCCCAGTCGCCAGGCTGTGCCTCACACCCACGACGCGCTCAGGTGGCATCGCCGAGCTCCGCCCGCTCTCCGCCCGCTCTCCGCCCCCACCCTCAGCCCCCGCGACCGCCGGGCTGCTCTCTGCTCCTGTGACCTGGGCTTCTTTCAGGTTCCACGCCCGGACAGGGCCGCGCTGCATTTACCTTTCTGTGTCCGGCTTACTCAACAGCACGATGTCCTCGCGGCTCTTCGGCGCTGTTTCAAACGGCAGAACCTCCTTCTTTCTATAGACGGCACGTGTCCCTTTGCGCGCGTGCACCGCACTTCGCCTGCCGTCCGTCTCGCACCACTGCGGCCTCAGTCACAGCAGCCAGGCCGTGGAAAAGGCCTGGCCACCCCGCGTGGCGGCGACCCTGCCCCGGGCGACGGAGCTCTTACCTGCGTTCCGCCGGGGCTTCCTGGGCGCCGCCCGCGGGTGCAGGAGGCCAGCGGGCAGTAGGCGAAGGGGCCCCGCGCCCTGGCCCGGGGCGCAGGACCACACGTCGAATGCCGGCTCCAGGACACCGGCGTGTAAATCCTGGACAGTCCCCTCAGAACAATGTGCGTCTTTCAGTTTGTTTGTTTGCTGGGCCGTGCCTGCCTTTTATGGCCTTAGATTAAGAATTCCAGCTGCAGCTCTTTAAAATGGGTCTGGGAGGGAAGTTTCACCCGGAAGAAGAATTAAGTGGGGAAACGCTCGGCTTCCACTGCGAGGCCTTTCCCTCCCCTGCAGGGCTGCCGCAGCCTGAAAGCCTTGGGCTTTGTGACCCGTGAGGGGTGCCGAGCGGGCCGGCCGCTGTGCCCGCTCGGCCCCTCCTGGTGGGCCCGCTGTGACCACAGCTCTGAGCTCAGGAAAGATGGTTCCTGTGCTGCCGGTCACGCTGGTGGACGGCGAGGCTGGGCTGGGTGCTTGGGACCTGCAGGTTGACCCCGCGCCCCATGCAGAGACCACACACCCTGACCCAGCGAACCCTGGAGCCTGCGCGTGGGGGGCGCCCCGAAGCAGCGGGCCGGCCTCTGAGCCACAGGCCCCACCGTACACGCCTCGGCATTTGATCTTAAAAACGGAAGGAGACGTGAATCGAATGACTCAGGCAACACGGGTCCGTGGTTCACAACTTTGAAAGTGCAGCCGATTGTTCCGGGAAAAGGCCTGTCCCGTCGCAGGCCTTGGTGCCTCCTGTAACTCAGGAGAAATTTTATGCCCATGAAAGCAGATGTATACGCAGACGTATGATCCTGAGACACATCATTTTTCATAAATTTTTAAGTCTATGTCTTCTTTTCTGGAGCAGAATTTAGAAAGGGACAGTGACGGTTCCCGTGTGACTTTTATTACTCCTCTGTCCTACTGTTATTTTGGATTTGATATGTCGGTCACGCCCTACCTATTATAAGACGGAGAATTGTACTGGATGGACCAAAAGTCCATACTTTTTTTCCAAACAATTTCTACTACTGTTTAGTTGTCTTTAACTTCATTAGAAACCATTTTGTTAGATTGCATTGTGACAGCTGTCATATCAGCGTGCATTTTTTAAAAACATGAAAATTGGTGAGTTTTTGCGTAGCCATTTTAATATCGAAGGTGGAAGAGAGCAACATTTTCAGTGTACTATGCTTTATTGTTTCAAGAAAGGTAAAAACGCAACTGAAACACATTTGTTCAGTGTATGGAGAAGGTGCTGTCACTGACTGAACGTGTCAAAAGTGGTTTGCGAGGCTTCTTGGTACTATTGGCATTTTGGCCAAATAATCCTTTGCTGTGGGGCTGTCCTATGCCCTGGAAGACGTTTAGCGGCGCCCCGGCCTCTGCCCACTAGAAGCCAGTAGCGAGAGACAGTCAACATACTCACGATATCCAAATCAAGGAAGTTATTGGTGAAAATGAAACATGTCTTTTATTTTACAGAAAAAACATCCCTGCCTTTTTGGCCGACCCAGTACCCTTAGGAAGGACCCGCGTCGGGCTGTGGTTCGAGGTGCAGGCGGAGGCTCGCCTGCGGTGGGTCTCGGGTAAAGGAATCTCCACGGGAGAGTGAAGGGGGCCAGTGGGGCAGAGGGCGGGCTCCCAGTTGCCGCGAGTCCGCAGGCGAGCTCTGCCGTGGGGTGACGTTTTGGGGCCTGGCTCCTGCCCCCTCTCCTCCGGACTTCGAGTCACTGAGCGCCCCCAGAGCCACTTCTCCAGGGGCCTGGCAGCCCGCTGAAGCCTCCTCCAGGTCAGGTTCCAATAAGCAACTATTTCGGTTCAGTAAAATACCTCGTGTGTATTTTTTCTTTTCTTTTAGAAATCAACAAATTCAAGCAACCCTAGAAATATACCTGGTTAACCCGGATAAAATGGTTAGCTCCTTTATGTGGTTTTTAAGTTCATGTTTTTAAGAGAGTTTGCTTTTCCATCTTAATTTGGCACCTGCCGGGTACCCGTCATTTCCCTAAGTCCTGGGGAAAACGATCAAGACCTAACAGAATTTCTAGCAACTGCGCCCATGCCTTTCTGTTTACAAAGCGGTTTTGTGCTGCGCAGTGACATGTTTTCGGCAGCAGAGGCTTGGAGACTGCGTTGCCGCCGTTGCATTCGGTCTCCGGTGAGCTGATTCCAAGGCAGGCGCCCGTCCGACCTGCTTTCCAGACAGACGGCAGCTGCCTACCCCTCGCAGCTCTGACTGCGCTGTCTGTGTTTATTGTGCCCCCAAAACGGGAGAGGTTATTTTACTGTTAAATAATTTCCAAGATCAAAGGAACTTAAGCAGTCATTTCTGTTCTTATTAATTAGTCTTTTCTTCCTCAAATTAGTTTTCCATTGATGTTCTCAACAGAGAAATGTAATGTCATTCATTCCTCACCATGAAAGTCATTTAAAGTCTTAGTGGATTTAGCTTTTAACTTATTCTTGAATTTTATTTTTTAATTACGTTTTATTGATCATGCTATTATAGTTGTCCTGATTTCTCCCCTTTTGGCCCCCTCCATCCAGCACCCCCCCAGTCCCTCAGGCAGTCTCTGTGCCGTTGTTCACGTCCGGGGGTCACCGTGTGCGTTCTCCAGCTGCTCCGTTTCCTAGGCTTCACATCCCCAGGGCTCGCCTGTAACCACCTACTTGTACTTCTCAGTCCCCTCACCTCCCTGCCCATTCCCTACCCCGCCCCCACCTGGCAACCATTAAAACGCTCTCGTCTCTGTTCTCCTTGTTTCCAGAGTTTGTGTTTTAGATTCAGTTATTGGTAGATTTGTATTTATTGACACTTTATTGTTCACAGTTTTGATCTTCATTTTCTTAAATAAGACCCTTTAACATTTCATATAACAATGGTTGGTAGATGATGAACTCCTTTAGCTTTTTCTTGTCTGAGAAGCTCTTTATCTGCCCTTCGGTTCTAAATGACAGCTTTGCTGGGCAGAGCCGTCTTGGCTGTAGGTCCCTGCTTTTCATGACTTTGAGTATTTCTTGCCAACCGCTTCTAGCCTGCAAAGTTTCTGTTGAGAAATCAGCTGACAGTCTTATGGGAGCCCCCCTGTAGGTAACTATCTACTTTTTCCTTGCTGTATTTAAGATTCTCTCTTTATCTTTAACCTTTAGCATTTCAGTTATGACAGGTCTTGGTGTGGGCCCCTTTGCATCCATCTTGTTTGGGACCCTCTGTGCTTCCTGGACTTGCATGTCTATTTCCTTCACCAAATTAAGGAAGTTTTCTTTCATTGTTTTTCAAATAGATTTCCATCTGGTGCCCTTATGATGTGAATGTCAGACCCCTTAAAGTTGTCCCAGTGACTGCTTACACCATCCTCATTTTTTTTGGAATCTTTTTTCCTTGTTGTTCTGATTGGTTGTTTTTTGCTTCCTTATGTTCTAAATCATTGATTTGATTCTTGGCTTAATCCACTCTACTGTTGTTTCCCTGTAAATTATTCTTTATTTCAATTATTGTGTCCTTTGCTTCTGACCGGACCTTCCTTATGCTGCCGAGGTCCTCACTAAGTTCCTTGAGCATCCTCAGAGCCAGTTTTGAGCGCTGCATCTGACAGATTGCTTATCTCCATTTTGTTTATCTCTTTTTCTGGAGTTTTGATCTGTTCTTTCACTTGGGCCGTGTTTCTCCCTTCATTTTGGTGGCTTCCCTGTGTTTGTTTCTACGCATTCGGCAGAGCTGCTTTGATTCCATGTCTTGGGGGCGTGGCCTAACGTAGTGGGTGTCCTGAGGGTCCAGTGGCACAGCCTCCCCTACCACCCACGCCGGGTACTCCAGGTGCGCCCTTCGTGTGGGCTGCGTGTGCCCTCCTCTTGTAGTTGAGCCTTGGTTGCTGTTGGCAGATCAGTGGGAGGGATTTACCCAGGACTGGCCGTGACCACTGACCACCAAACTCTGCCCTCTGTGGAGGATCAGCTGTGCGGGGGCTGGATGGTGGTGCCCCGACGTGGTCTGTAGCTGTCCACTGGGTGCGCTGGCCCTGGGGTTTCCCGGGTGGTACAGGAGAAGGTCAGCTCCCACCTGTGTTTTGCCAGGGGGCACCCTGCCTGAGCTGTAAAGCAACCTGAGATACTGCTACTTTTGCTGGGCTTGGAGGTTCCCAGGTGAAGCCCAGCTGTGACTGACTGTGATCTGACTGCGCCTGGGGCTCGCCGAGGCCGGCTGTTCCTTGTTTGAGAGGGTTTAGGAGCCAGGACCAGCCATTCTCACGGAAAGCAGCTTGGGTGGGCCTGTTCAGTTGGGTGGGGCAGAGTCTCTGGAGACTTCCAAGGTGGGTCACACAGTGTTAGCCAGGTTGACGGAGTCTCAGATGTGGCACCAGCCTTCCAGGTCTGTGGAGGCTCAGCAAAGGGACAGTGGCCTCTGCTCACCCTGATGCCAGACACTTCAGCCTCTGCCTGTAAACCACTGGTGCCCTTCAAGCTGCCACCCCGGTGCTGGTGCTCAGAGGGAGCGATTATGAGTAGGTGAGTTGTGTGTGGGTTCCCGGAGAGGAACTGCTTGGGGCGCCAGCAGTGTCTTCCAACGACTCAATCCCTGCTGGTTTTTGCAGCCAGAAATTGCAGGGACTTATCTTCCAGGCGCTGGAATCCTGGGCTGGGGGCCCTGGTGTGGGTCTGGCACTCCTCGCTCCCGAGATACCCCTCCCGAGTTTTGCCACCCACGCATGTGTGAGGGACCAGCCTGTTCCACACCTGCGCCCCTCCTGCCAGCCTGGATGGATGTGGTTTAATTCCATAGTTGTCAGACTTCCATTCAGTTCAGTTTCTGATGGTTCTGAGTGATGGTCGTTCTATATTTTAGTTGTAATTTTGATGTGGTTGTGCCAAGAGGCACGTGTTTGCCTACATTGCCATCTCATTCTTGCATTTTAAATAGGAAAACGTGAGCAGGTAAGTTGGAGCACATACGCTTAAAAAGACATATAAACTGCACTTCCACTTTGATTCTCGTTTTTCTTAACCAAACATGACACGCAGACACCGCAGAACATGCACCTTCCCTTAGATGCACCGTCTGTAGTTTGCAGTTGGGGAGCAGATACCCTGGGAAGGTAGAAAAATAATTAAATCTAATGACATTCTAATCTTTGTGGCGGATGTTCTAAGGAGTTTTTTCACTCTGCTGCATAGTAATTCCTCCCAGGGTTTTGGGTCAGCCGTAAACCTCGGAGCTTTAGATGACCCCGTGGTCACGGAACAAAAGCTCTGTGGAGGCTCGTGATAGCGTCGCGCCCCCGAGAGAGGTCGGAGCCCCGGTCACTGCGGTTCCCGTGGGGACCGCGGAGTGGGGCTGGGCCACTGGGTCAGCCCAGTTGTGTTCTTGCGTGCGACGTGGGCAGTGCCTGCCGGGCACTGTCATCAAAGCGGGAGCACCTGTGATGTCTGGTTTAGGAAGAAAAATGCTCTGCTTCCCCCAGACCAGGCGGGCAGGAGGCCCATCTGTCAAAGGGGAGGCTCTGGCACGGCTCCGTAGTCCTATTAGGGTGCTCGCTAATTGGACATTTTAAAACCTGGGGCTGCCTTGAAAATGAATAAACAAACCTCTCAAGTCAGGTGGCGAAGCTGACGCTGTAAGTTACATGACGGCTTCCTTGGGCTTCTCAGGGAAAAACGTTTCTGTAGCTAAAACAACACTTGAAAAAACTGAGAACGTTCAATGATATCAACATGCAAATATTTGTAGGAAAACAACAACAGACTCTTAGAGACTTGAAAGGGTGCTTGGCTGGAGTTACCCTCCCGGAAGCTAAAGACTTAGGGCCAACAGCCAGCCCCTCCCCGGCGGGGACACGGCCGCCCTTGGCAACCACTCGCAGCAGCAAGTACCCCAGGTCCTACCTTCACTTTGATTTTTTTAACTGCAGTTTGGATTAATGACAAACACATTGGTGTTTGGTTATGAACATGGGTGCTTTCGTGCTCTTTCTCACTGGGGTCTGGTCCAAGGTGGAAAACAAAATCTAATTAGGCCTTTTGAAGTCCCCCAAACCCCTCCCCCTGCTAAGCCCCTCCCTCTCACAGTCTAGCGTGGAGTGTGTGGTCTCTCCTGGTGTGAGAGAGTTTTCCACGTTCTGTATATTCGAAAGCAGTTTGCGGGCTGTGCATACGGAAGTATTTTGGGGAAGTGCACTCGTGTCTGCAATTAACTCTGACATACAAAAGATAAATAAAACAGACTGACGAGCAGGGCAGCGGACGGGGGTGTGGTGAAGCGAGAACAGCAGCGTGCCACGGCAGCCGGGGGTCTGCGACGTGCACGTGCCCTCCCCGCTTGCCCGTGCCCGCAGCCGCACCCTGCGCCCTCCCTGCCCTCATCGACAGTCTCCACGCAAAACGCCCTGGAAGCGCCCAGTTTCACGGTGTCATCTCCTCCCTGCATGCACCCCGACCCACCCTCCAGGCCAGCAAGTCTCAACTGGGGACTGCTGTGTCCTTCAGGGGACACTCGGGACTGTCTGGAGACATTTTTGGCTGTCACAAATCGGGGGGTACTATTGGGATCTGGTGGGCAGAGTCCAGAGACACCGCTAAGCCCCCCGCAGTGCCCGGGCAGCCTCACCTTTGGGGTCCGAGACAACGAGAGTGTTGAGGTTGAGAATTCCCGCCCTAGGTGTGAGCTCGCACGTCTGCTCATGACTAAGTACAGGGTCAACACACACTTACAACCACACACAAATAAAACTGGACAACCAGTGAAACTGAAACCAGCAAAGAATGGGAAGCCGAGGCCCCCGGCGTTTGGCTGACGTTAAACGGGGGCCCATGGGGCGGGTGTGAGGGCTCCGGGCCCTGAGCCTGGCTCCGCTCCCCACAGAACGCCCGCGGCCTGTGTGGGCTCTATTTGGCACCAACATCGTTGTCATCTAGAGTCGGTGGCGGCCGTCCCCCGCATCGCCCTGCGCCCACTGAGGCCACACCAATGGCCAGTGGACGCGGCAGTGGAGGAAGCCCTCGGCCGTGCTCAGTCCTCCTGGCCTTTTTAAAGATTTCAAACAATTTAAGGCGAGAGACTAACGAAGTGTTCCTAGAGCACCTGGGGAACCCTGGGCTGCCGTCCTGGGCGAGAAGCACCATCTGGTCTCTGCGGAAAATGGACACAGACCCCGGTCCCTTCCTCCGTTGCCCAGCTCGCGGCGAAGACGCAGGACACTGCCCTGTGGGCAGAGGACTTCGCTCACGGACGACCTCCTCTCTCCCTGCGGCTCTCGGCCTTCTAAGGGACACTCATCTTCAGGCCGCACTGGGTTTTCCTCGTCACTATGGCTCTTCTCAGGGACCCCCTGTGATGTGACAGCAGCACCTGAGGGTTTTCTCTTCGTAGGGACTTGCTGGGTGTCCCCCTTCCTCCTGGGTAAGCCTGAGGGCTGTCGAGTTGGCACTGGGCAGGACCCACCCTGCAAAGAGCTGTATCCTCAGTCCCACCCGGACCGGGCAGTCCTGTCCCTGAGACTCAGCGTGACCACGTTGATCACGAAACCCGACCTTGGCCTCTTGGTCCCTAGTCAGCACCTTCCGCGCACCCCAAACAATTACGAAGCTATTTGAAAACAACAATGCTTAAGTGCAAATGCTTAAATATTATCAAACTGTTAGCATTTTGCTGAATTATTTCCTCATGGCTAATTACTTCATTTCTTTATAGCCATGACTATAGCCAGTTAGGCGGGTTGCTGCCTGGTAAGAAAATGCAGTTTTGTGATTAGAAACTGTTCAGGGCACCCAACACTGCTTTCAAAAACCTCTCAAAGCTTTTCATTTTTATTTTACTGGCCAGGAGAGTTCTTCATTTTAATTTAATTTTTATTTTTAAATAAATACTTAGCCACAGTGATTTTGATGAAAAGCTCTTTACTGGCTTAACGAAGGATTTTTATGGGCCTCTATAACATCAGTGTCTTAATTACTACAAATGGATAATAAACCCTTTCTCACATACGAGGGCGGGAGACACACAGCACCTTTAGGAACGATGGGATTTTCACTTGGTAATTCAGTAACAAAACAAAACAAAACAAAACAGTAAATACTGCAGATGACAACCCTGGGGGCTGTGCCCGCAGAGCCCACACAGCAGAACTAATTTTTACAGAGATTTCCTCTGTGGGCTCTGGGCTGCGACCAAAGCAAAATATAAATTCATGCAGGGAGTGAAATAGTGGTTCATTTGGTGGGTGCTAATTGATTGCTCTGTGTACCTCAGACATTGAGTTCCTCAGATAAAAGGTCTTGGGGTTTAGGGAGACCCCCAGAGGGGAATGGCCACAGGACCCGGGGACAAGCCCGTGTGTCTCTGTGTGTTTGTGTGTGCCCGTCAGTGTGCACATATGTGTGAGTGTGTGAGTGTGTGTGTGTGCATCCATGTGCGAGGCATTCAGAGGTGCACGTGGTCCCCCAAGCTCACCCATTGCTGACTCAGAGTGACCTCCGCCTGGCTGACGAGAGGCCGGTCAGGAAACCGCCTCGGAGGAAGGGGCCTCAGTACACGTAACAGTCTGAGGGGCTCCGTGCGTCTGAAACGGGCAGCAGAACAACCTCGATCTTGATAATTTCCACATCAGAGGATGTCAAACCAGAGTGTGTCTGAGAGCTGCCTGGAGAATGAGGAGGAAGGCCTGGGCGTTCCTGCCCGACGTGCGCGCAGCGGGTTCGGGCGGAGTCCAGGGTCTTCCACCGACAAGGACCCCTGCACAGACCACGCTTGGGAAGCACCACTTTCTCTCGGCAGTTTAAACGTTCCTCTTGAAATTGTCCTTTTTCTTCTTTTTGTTTTTCTTTTTACGTAAAAGTATTTAATTTTACTCAGCCCCTAATCAAAGGGGCCCAAATTTCAAGTTAAAGGTCTTAAAGAATGCTTACGTACAGAGGGCCTATTTCTCTCTCCCCTCTTGGCTCTCCAATGGGCTATAATCTTTAGATTAGAGCAGCCCAGAGATCATTCTAGAAAATGGCAACTGTTTGCAAAAATTGGCTCATGACTTGAGTACATAACTCTCTGAACTTTTTTTCATAGTGCTGGTTCAAATTAAGTTAGGGCTCTGGAGAATCCAGAGGACAGCTCCGAAGAAAGGTGGGCCCCCACCTCCACAAACCAAGTACTAGGCTTCTTATAGTAAGGTTTCGGTTGGACCTGTTTCTACAATGGTATTTGATTAAAGATTTATCACTTTAATTGGGACTTAGCATTTAAATTTTTTGCACTACACTTTGTTCGTCTTTGCCCACCCACCCTTTCCTAGGTTTTCAGTGTCCCATAATGTATTTATTTTATTTGTTTTCAAATGACCTGGTTACAAAACCAAAACATGTTCTTCTTCACTTCAGTTCCAGGCTCCATAAAGTTGCCCCATTTTTTTCCATTGAAATATGTAACCAAGAGGACCACTCAGTCCTGCGTAAATCTCCTACTTTGCTTATCAGTTCACAACTTGAGGCTCAAGTTTGATTCAAATAGCAACACCTTTTCAATTCCTAAAAGATTTAAAAAGTAGGAAGAAGGAAATGAAAATAGCTCCATTCTACCCTCCCGACGGAACTCGGTTAAGATTTTCGCGTCGTTGACTTCGAGCCTTTCAAATCTAGATTTTGCTAAAAGGGTTTACATTTGGCCACACCTGCTCTTAGGAGTCTCTCAGAAACACCTGCTTGATGCAGCCCCTTCTGTCTCCTTTGGGAGCCCCCGCCCCGTTTCTCCTTGTCTGGGCGGGAGCGCGGGCCACCCAGGGGATCCCTGCAATCAGCGCCCACATGACACGCGGAGACAACATGGCTCCTCCACCGTTGTGACCGCTGCAGTTCGATGTTGGCCATGCCGACAGCCCGCACGTGTTTCCTTGAGTCAGGTGGTGTTTACCTGACACCCTTGGTCACAGGGCCGATCTCACCCTGCACGGCCCATTTATGGCCTCTCTGTCTTCGGCCGTACCTTTGCTCAGGTCCCAACAGGGGCTCGATCTCCGTCCCGGGCGCCCTGCTGCATTGGGTGCGGGCACGCTGTTTGAACGTGCTCACTGCTGTCGCCCGCGCGCCCTCCTCCTGCGCAGCAGCGGGCGGCCCAGAGGCTTGGGCGTTTGCTTTGACCCTGGGTCCTCTCATGCTGACATCGGAGAATGAACGCAACGGTCTCCCAATGACTGAAGGGGTGTCCTGGAAGGGCATGGGGGTGGCTGCCGGGAGAGACCATCCTGCCGGGAGGTTCAGCACCAGGAAAAGCTGTCGCCAGCCAAGATCAGAAAGGGCGGACACGGTCTGCGGAGGCTTCATGTCTCCCTCATTCCACTTCTTTAAGGTGGGGAGGGGCAGCCGTCCAGGCAGCTGCTTCCACCAGAGGCAGAAGGAACACCGGCCTCGCAGGGGGGCTGGGCCGGCACAGGGTCCCCTCCCGCTGCTGCGTTCATTCTGGCCCAAGGCGTTTCCTTCCAGAATGACTGCTGACCGGCTAATCCCATTAGGAGACGGTCCCTTTCAGGGACATCTTATCAGAAATTGCCCTGGAGAAAGAAATTAGTGCTAAGTGTGGTTGAGGAAATTCTAATTCCACATAATACAGCCTCTTTAAAACCTATCGCTTGGACTGGAGAGAGGAAACTTTCGTCCCTATCTTGCTGGTACTTGCTCCTCCGAGATTTTATTTTTACTGCAGAAAAGACTGATGCAGCCAGCGTGTCCCGCTGGCCTTCAGTGGGAGGCAAAACGCTGATTGAAACCGGGGGCGCGGGACATCTCTGGGACTAGTGAGTCCGTAGGCCGCCAGCCGGGGAGCCAAGAAAACATTTTGCCATTTTTTGTGTGGTTGTAGGAGGTAGGGGCTGAAAGCGTTTTGTCTTGTGTGAAGGGCGGAGCGTGATTGGTCCCGGAGGTTCCCAAGGAGCCATGAAAGTCCGCTCCACACGCACCCTGAAGGGCGTGCGCCTGGGACCTGGTCCAGGGCTGGGGGAGCCACCTGCAGCCGCACTCCGCGGGTCCCTTTGCCAGCAGGGGGCGGCACAGGCAGGGGTCGGCTCGGCTGTCCTCCCATCCACCCGGCCTTGTGGTCCTGGCTGGGGCCTCTGGCAGCCATGGCGTCTCCTCTGTGGCCCCGGGCGTGTGGTGCTTCCAGCTCCCGCTGGGGGCCAGCGACTGACCACATGTGGTTCTTGGTCTCCACATGGCCCTGTGGGAACCACTCAGGAGGAGACACTGGGTCGTTTTTCACTACCTCCCTGTCCCTCTCATCTTCCTCCCTGGGTCACGGCAAGGACCGGACCTAGTTTTCTAGAGTGCGACCCCCGCCCACGGCACGCCGTGGGAAGGAGCGCAGGCTTCACGCTCGCCGAGCTCACTGATGGGGTGGACCGGGGGGCTCAGTGAACTGACTGGGTGCTGGGGCCCAGGGTGGGGACCAGGTAGGAGGCCCAGCACCCCCTGGTTGTAAGAATGTTCCTGTGGCCACCGTTACGGCCAGCCTCCAGCCCGCCTCTCCCTGTGGTGGCCCCCAGACGGGGTGTCCTGGCGGGAGGCCGCTGCTGCCCTCGGGCTGCTACCCGAGGACGTGGCGGGGTGGGGGAACAGCCCCAGGCTTCGACTTCTGTGGTGGGGGCACTTTTGGCAATAACGTCCCACTGAGGCCACGGGCCAGCAGGCAGGGGTGGCCCTTAGGCATGGCTGGGCCGCTGTGGGGACGGGGCTGCAGGGTGGCTCCTCTGCCCTCCCTGCCTCCCCCGCCCAGTTGCCCTGGGGCAGGGCTGACGGGGCAACTGGCTCCTGACAGTCGGTGGAGAGCATGACCTCACTTAGGGCCACTCACGGATGAGGCAGCTGTGGCCTGAAATACTGAAGTCCGCGCCAAAGGGCTGCAGCTGGGGACGTAGAGCCTGGTGGGGTCCGGGCGCGTCTGACCCCAGGGCCCAGAGAGGCAGCAGTTTTGGCAGGAGGCCTCCTCCCAGGGCACAGACCCCCCTCCCCACATCGCTCGCCGGCCCCCCCCACCCCCCCCCACAGCCCCTTTGCACCCGCAGGACCAGGCCCTGGGCCGCTTGCTCGAGGGCACACGTGGTTGGGCAGAGGGCGGAGGGCTCTCTCCCAGCCCCCGCTGGTTCCCAAGACTGAGCCTTCTCTCATCCTCCAAGCGGTTTTCCCGGGAAATCTAACCCCGTCGGGCGTTCTGCGTCCACCTGGGAAGCTGTGTGTGGGACGATCCCCCTTCTGGGACTCAGGGGTAAGTGTGTGTGAGGCTCTGAACAGCCCCGACGTGATAAACCCTGCAGCACACGACCCTCACAAACGTCCGTGCGAGGCTGTGAGCGACATCCCACAGGGCCTGTGTGCAGGAAAGCCAGGGTGCGATTCCAGGCTGAGCCCCGAGGCTGGACGGCCGGGGGCCCAGGGACCCAAGGCCAGGCCAGGGCAGGGGGGGAGGCGGGTCCTTCGTCCTCACCTTCGGTTCCGTTCAAGCCCCCAGCGGAGTGGGTCCCATGCCACTGGACTTCACTGGGTTCTCCCTGTCCAGTGCTCGTCTCCTCAGGAAGCAGCCCACCGACACCCCCGGAAGGGGCAACCCCAGGCAGGAAGCGCCGCAGCACGTCTTCTGGTGGACGTCATCCAGGAAAGCTTCACCGGGCCCCCTTTCCCACAGTCGGGAACAGATGAGGTGCTCATGCTGTGCGGGGGCTGGGGGAGAAGACCCTGGTGACCCAGGTGGCCCCACCCACCCCGGGGTCAGTGCCGGGCAGCACCCTGGACCTGGCCATGTGGCGACATGAGGCCTGTTTTTATGACAGCCCTCCCCTTTCCTCTCCCCAAATGCACGGAATCCCCGCCTCGCTGTGTCACCTCACAAAAAAATGGTGAAGTGGGTTTAAGTAGGTGTGGGGACGGTCAGGATGCCGACGGAGGACCCCGGGGTCTTTCCCGCTGCCTTGGGAGGCCGCACTGCTTTCTGGCTCAGTGAACAGATTATTACGAGCAAGCCCCCAGTGCCACCTCCGCTCTCCCGACAAAGGCGCGCAGGAAAGGGGGTTCTGTGATGCGACCTCCTTTTAGAGACGAACACAGCCGTCCGAGTGGAGTTTCCCCGCCGGCACGTGTGCAGGCGGCCGTGTCACTGGTGGTGGCCCGGGCGGCTGCCCCCGGAGCCCTCGCCGGAGGGCCCAAGAATCAGGTCTCTGTAGCACTGCGGTGACTGCGCTCAGGCCGCCAGCCCGTCTTCCCGGGGTGCGCGCGGCGCGCGTCTGCCGGCTGTAAAACGGCGATGCCGTAAATCTGGGAGGGGCAGGCAAATTACAAATTAGGCATATTGTGCTAGTAGCTGCTGATTTCGTAATAAATTCTGTACATAAAAAATTCCCCGCAATGGCTCCATCCATGAGAATTTGAACAGCCTCCGTATATATCTTTCAAAATGAAGCCGATGAATAATGGTTTGGCCAAGCAATAAACACATAATGAGGCAGCACCTTTGATCTCTCCTGCTTTCCGTGGGGTCAAAGTTGGGATGGGTTAGAAACCATGATTTATGCCTTTACGTCTGTGGGTGTTTTTTAAAGCAGCCTTTTCCCCACTGGTTTGATTTTGAGGAGTTTAATTATTTATCAACATATATAACTTTCCCTTCTTCAGTATCAGGCGTAATAGTAGGTACATTTGTTTGATTTTGGGTATGATTTGATTTTCAAGGTTTTGCTTTGCTTTTTGACCTCAATGCATTATTTTTAATTTTTGTTTTTAATCTATTGCATTATAATAACATTAATTAAAGACTGTTACAGTAAATAAAAACCTAAAACACACACACACACACACATCCATGTGATCATATGCAATTGAAATAATAGATTTTTAAGTAGAATTGTAGCCATTCTGTTCACCGGATACAATTTTTTTCTTTTTTCTTTTTTTTTTCAAAATTCAGACATCTAAATGCTTATGGGAGCTGTGGGGACTCAAAAACATACGTGTCACACATAATTACAATGAATTTAAAATACTGTTTGACTTGATGGTGTAGACATTAAATGAAAAGAAATTTCTAAATGGTGTTTCTTAGACTTGGTTGACAGTGAGAGAAGGTGAACTGATTTTGCCCCCGAAGGAGCAACGTGTCCTTTTGAAACCAGGGAGGCAGCACGCAACCTCCCTGCACCGCAGAGAGTGGCCTTAAGCTGTGGGGTTGATGGGGGGGCGAGCCCGAGCCACAGTTGACCCCCAACCCACAGCTGACCCCCAACCCTGCCGTCGCCGAGGCTCTAAGTGGATTCTGGGAAACGCCCGTTTCACATGTTACTTCTGTTAACTTGTTTCGATGCCCCAACCCTGCCACCCAGTCACCCCCGGGGGAGAAGCGCCGGCAACACCTGAGAGAAACCCTGGCCTCCCACGCGAGGTGCCCTCTTTTCTCTCCATATCATCTTCATACCTCAATAGTTCACGCTCTGAACAGAGAGAGGGCTGCGACAGCACAGAATATTCTAGCAGAAGTCTGTCTCGCTCCCACAGGGCAGGCCTGAGTCACATACCTTTGCTGGGACCTGTCTGTGACTCATCGGTCATCCCCAAGGGTCGGCCTCCCGGGGTCACACAGGCTGTGAGCACAGGACACGGTGTCGAGGTCAGCGCTTCTCAGATGGAAGCACAAGCAAGTTACCCAGCCTTCTAAGTGCAAACCCTGACGCCGCGGGCTTCCGACAGGCTCGCAGGGGAAGCCGTGGTGTGTGCGCCGCACATGGAGGAGCCGCGTCTGCGGCAACATCCGTGAGGCTGCCGCAGGGGCGATGGTATGGGCAGGGGGAGAAGGCCAGGTGGCCCCGGGCCCTCCCAGCAACCTCTGCTCAGCGAACACGCAGCCTCGGTTTGCAGGGCATGTGCCCCCACGGCTGCGGCCCCCGGCGACCTGTCCTGTCGTTCACTGAACACCTTTTCACACTTTATTGCAGAAAATTAACCCAGTTGTTTATGGCAAAAAAGTCCTTGAGGCAAAATCCATCCTTAAAAAGCTAAGAGGAAGAGAGAACATCGTTACCCAGGCCGGGGGACCGGTGTGGAGGCTTCTGGGGCCTGGCCCAGCGTGCCCCGCCCGGCGGGAGGGGACTGGCTCTAAGCACAGACGGACTCTTTATGAAACCAGTCACTGCTGAAGAAGTGTCTCCTCTGCTTGGGAGCAGGCCAGCGGTGCGTTTGCCACCCAGCACGGATCTAAGCCGGCACTTGGTGATGGGGACAGCTCGTCTCCATCCTGCGCGGTGTCAGTGGGGTGGACACGGGGCTGCGGTTGTCTGAAGGGTCCCTCACGGCTGGTTCCTGGGCTGGGGGGCCACACTGCTGCACTTGCAGGCATCTCCCTGCCCCTGTCCGGCTCGTCCGGGAGGAGGCCTCCTCCATCTCTGCTCGGGGCCCCGAAGCAGAGGCTGAGGGGGGAGGGGCAGGGCGGGGGCGAGCGGAAGCCCGTCACCTTCGAGGACGCGTCCTGGGGAGCTCCAGAGCGCCCGCCCCTGAGGCCTCATTGACTGACGTGGTTTCCGAGACCCACAGGGTGTCTCCGACTCAGCGCCATAGGTCAGCGTCATGGCGTGTGTCTGTCTGTCGTGTGTGTGTGTGTGTGTCTCTGTTGTGTGTTGTATACATGTCTTTGTGTTGTGTGCTGTGTCTCATGTATGATGGGCCTCTGCATGCTGCATGCGTTGTGTGTTGTATGCACGTGTGTCTCTCTGTGCTGTATGTGTGTCCCCGTGTTATATGCATGTGTGTGCTGTGTGTCTCTCTGTGTGTTGTGTGTTGTGTGTCTGCACGGCCACCTTTAGAAAACACACGCCGACGCAGAGGCTGTGAGTCACATTTATAGCCTTTTAAGCACATGTGCCCTCCTGGTTTTCACAACAGCAACGTATTGATTTAACATCCAGAAAGATTATAATAAAGCAACTTTGATCAAAAGAACTTTGTGTAAGACCTTAGAGCCAAAGACCGGGCCAACGTGTCGTGCGTTTCTCTGCCCTAGTCAGTGAGCCACTCCGGACACTAATTAAAACTGAATCAAACCTATCCGAGACAGAACGAGACCTTGGCGGTTCTGTCTAGATTGGCAACTGGCCGAGTCAGAGTGATTCCTTCTCAATTCTTCTCGGTAGCACAGACCCCGCAGCAGGGGAAGAGCCGGGGCCTTCTCCCGGCACGGTCCCCGGCCTCTGCGCTCAGCGGGGCCGTAATTGCGAGGGCTGGCGTGGGTCCCTGGCCGCAGGCCACGGCGCCAGGCGGCACATGGGGCTAATAAACCCGCCCCCCCGCCGGCCGGGCCACAGGAGGCGGCGGCAATAGCCCTCTGAGAGGGAAGGCATCCATCAGGCCGGCACATTTCTGAGGCAGATTTTCTTTATGTTGCTATAGCAGCTGCTTAGACATGGGGGACCTGCTAGCAAAAATGCTCTGGCAGCCCCCGTGCAACGGGCCGCGCGCCCGCTCGCCCCCTCACAGGCGCACCGGACGTGGAGCCTGTGGTGGCTGCTGCCGGTCGCCCTCCGAGGAAACGACGAGCAGCTGGACCGGCGCCGCTCGGCCCGGGCGCGTTGGAGCTGGAGCCGACTCAGCGGCGACGTGTTCTTGTGGCGTCTTTGCCGCCGAGGGCTTTGCCGTTGTGGCCGAAGAGCAGGTGCCCCAGAGAGAGCGGGAGAAGAGGGGCAGGGCCCACTCCTGCCTCAGCGAGTGCAACAGGCCTTTCCTTCATCAAATGCGGTCCCCGTGGCGGGTGAGCTGTTTCTCCTGAGGCCCAGGGAGAAGTGACCCGTCTCGTGCAGAAGGACACTCATTGCGGGGGGTCAGTGAGCTGAGACCTTGGTCACTCGCAGGTCCGTGTCCTGCTCACCTGCCTGCATGGACCACAGAGCCTGCTGGTGACGGGGCGTCTTGTTGGTCCCCGTGGCGACTCCTTGTTTTCCGTGCTGGTGCCAGAACCCTGGGTTCTGGGGGCTCCCCACCTCCCTGCCATTGGAAGGGTGGCCTCTGTGGCCAAGCCGGGAGACCGCTCTCTGCACAGCTGTCCCCCTTGAGGCCGGGCCGCCTCCCAGAGCTGGCGACGGGCATGCGGCTCCTTTGTGGGATCGGGGGGCGCACACGTGGGAGAGTGCGGGGTGGCGGGGTGCATTTGGATGGAGATAGAAGCTTCCCCCTGGGTTTTCAGCGCCCCATCTCTGTCCATGCCACCGTGGAAAATTAGGGCCAGAAACAGAGTCAGTTTAAAGCTCAATTTAAAGCCCAGTCCCGTCCAGCCTCCGGCTCCTTCCACTTGCGCTCCCGGCTGCAGCTCCCGTTGCTGTGCTGAGGTGTTCGGGTTCCAGCCTGGGCCCACACGGCTGTGGGCCGCGCGGCTGCCAAGGCCACAGGCTCCAGAGAGAGGACGTGCGAGTTCATGTTTCGAGAGAGAGAGAGGGCGAGAAAGACAGAGAGAGAGCACTTCTTCGTTCCCCTGGGATCATATTAGTTTGGCTTTGGGATGAACTAGGTGCTTTTTCAAAGTGACCAATCAGCTTCCCAGGCTCGGGTGGGCTTTTGATGGGCCCACCCCCTAGTTAGACTGACAGGCCTCCGTGGTCCAGCACCTGCCCCCTGTGCCCCCTCAGCAGGCTGGTGCCGGTGGGGGGCGGGGCGGAGCGCTCACCCCTTGGCGGAGCGGAGCTCTGGTCCCCCGGGTTGTGAAACTGTGGCTTCTCGGGGAAGCAGCGGGCTCCTGGTCCCCAGTTTATTAAGCTCAGTGTCCAACCCCCTCTGCCACCGTTTCCTTTATCAATAACTAGCCAAACGCCTGTGGTAACACCAGGACGGTCAGGGAGCAGGGTCTACTCCCCCAGGTGCAGAATGTGACTGTGCCTGACACCCGGAGACCCTGTCCCCGCCCCTTCAGTCTGGGGATACCCCTGGTCTCCCCTTTCTCTCCCGTGGCCGGCGCCTCCGCCCCCTGGGGCTCCCGCGGGGCTGGGCTTCTGCCAAACGAAGAGAGTGGCGCCCACGGCGCGGCTCTGCTCTCTCCCCCATAAAAAATTCCCCAGGCAATTTAAGAAGAGACTGTCCATCTTCCAGCAGAAGAAAAACATACACACCAACTTCTCCAAAACATGTGTGCGTGTGTCACCGATTCCGGTGTGACAGGCCGATTCTCCAGATGAGAAACTGAGGCTGGGAGATGAGGGATTTGCACAGAATCACACTGGTAGAGGCGGGTCTGGTCCTGGGTCCCGGCAGCTGGGGTCCAGCGTATCTGGGTGCCTCTCCGTCGGTCAGAACCCCCCGACCCTCAACCAAGCGAGGACCTCCCGGAGTTTGCTTTCAGTGCCGCTGTGACTCTTGTGTTCTTGGGACCCAGTGGGGACTGTTGACACCCGGGATGTGGCTTTCGAGCTCTCATTGCTGTGTGCTTTGGGACAAATCTCTTGACCGCCCTTGATCTTGAATTTTAAAAGTCTGAAACGCTTGCTCGGTCAACATCAGGCACCTCTGAGGATAAGAGGAAAAGGTCAGAAGCCTTTGGTGAGCACACACACCAGCCGGGGGAAGTCCAGTGGACTGTGACCTCTGTGGTCCGCCTGCACTCGCCTCGGACTCCAGCCCACCGTGTATCCCGCCTACTAGGCCTGCAAACCTCATAAACGGAGCTGCGGCCTCGCGCTGGCACCCCGTGGGCGCTGGTCGGCTTGTTCTTGGCCTGTGACTGCACTCTTTCTTGGTGGTTGACCTTCAAGTGCAGGAACTGGAAGTCATCAGGTCAGTTACAGGCTACGTGTGTAACAGGCAGTGTCGCTTCCTATGTATGGCCCTGGTCATGGAGTTCCTGGGGTCACCCGGGTTCAGGGGACGTAGAAATAAGCTCCCCCCACTGGCGGGGTGTGGTCGGGTCTCCTTGCAAGCAGAGCCCATGGGACCGGGTGGCTGAAGCCAACCGTGGGAAAGGCAGTTTGCTCCTGTACCTGGGCAGGACTGGGCCGGGGCCTCCCAGGGACGATGCCCAGCGGGCCCTCTCTCATGCACTGCTTCGTGCAAGGACACTTGCTGCTGCTGAGAGCAGTGGCAGTGGAACGTTCCAGCACCAGTTTAATCTCCACGCTCTCAGACTCTTCACTCAGCTTCTTTGCACGTTTTCCTGGCGTTTTTGAGGAGAGCGCACCTTTTCCCCTTTGTTCTCTGCCCCACGCGCCTCCTTGGAGGGAGACCCCACCCTCGTGCTCACGCGCCCGCCCGCCCTCTGGCTCCTTTCGTTTAAAAATCCCACGTAGCCGCGTCAGCTCCTCCGCAGCCTTTCCTCTTCGCCGGTAATATTTTAGAATCTGATTTTATTGCTCCATTAGATGTGGCTCTCCCGTGTTGATTTCCGCCTTTCCCGCTGCTTTGCAATTGGTGCCATCACATCACGGCACTAACTATGGTTTTATTGCCCTGGAGCGCGCGAGGATTGCATCTCCTCTCATTTACAAACGTCGCGTCCACGCTCGGGCTCCGCTCGGGCTTCACCGAACGCCCTGAGCTTGTTAGCTGGTCCGCAAATAGCCCCTCTCGATCTCGACGCTAATACTTTTACGCCGAACAACAATTTCACACTTAGGCCCATCCCTGTTGGTTCGTCTGTTTTAAATGTCATTTGCTCATATTTATAAATGAGGAATGCGCTTACTGAAATTGGATTTCTGGTTCCAAGACACTTCCGATGTTCCTAATGACCAAACAACCAAAAAAGCAGAACAGACTCAGAAGAAAAAGGAACCCTCGGGCAGACGCGGTCTCCAAGCCGCCAGGGTTTGTTTAAAGCTGCTCCGTTCAGCAGGCACGGCTAATGAAGGAAACATTTCCCGGAAGGATTGCTGCGGTCTTTAATCACGCTCCTTTCCCATAGGTTTGTGACACGGTGTTGAGAAATACTTGTTCATTTCTGTGCCTGGCTTCCCTCGCCACAGGCTGGACTTTATCAGGTCCGGGTCCCTGGGGGGCATTAGGACAGAGAAAGGCCACCTGCGGCACAGGAAGTCAACTGTGGAAAGCTAGGGTGGAAACCAGCCTCCGGGGGCCTCCGCATGAGCGGCTGCGCGTGCAGGGGCCGGACTGCTGGGCTGAGCCCAGGTGCAGGCTGGCGACGTGGAGAGGCTGAGCCGGGGCCGCCCCTTCCAGCCGTCATGGGCTCTGGGACAGTGGCCGCTGAGGCCACTTGCTGTGGGACTTTTCTCCAAGGAGGCAGGGTGCTAGGCAGCGGGCCTCGCCTGGTCTCACCAGGCCTCGGTGCTGTCTCGTGGGGAAGCTGTGACGAGCTGCTCCAATCGGCCGGCAGGCTCAGCACTGCCGCTGCTGACGAAGGGCTCTGTCCGGCTTCGCCCCGACCTCGCTCAGAGAAGTACCACGTCGGAGTGGGCATGGGCGGCGGGAGCCCCGCGTATCTGAAGAGGGTCGCGTTTTGGAGGGAAGGCCCCCCAACTTCTCCCCGGCCCCTGGGTGGACCCTACCCCCGCCGCCAGTGCCCTTGGCATCTCCCGGGACACACGTCACTGGGGAAAGCTTGCAGGCCGTGGGCACGGGGATCACGCCATTTCTTCATTTGCACGGCGGTGCCACACACGTTCACTTTATGAACTTGTTTCACCCGGATTAATGTGTGAATGAAAACATGAGCTTGCTAATAGTCGATCATTTTCAGCTTATAAAAATGACTGTTTTGTAAGGCTCAATAGAATACATTTTATATGAGGAAATCATAGATGAAGGGCACGTACATGCCGTCCCATGGATCAGTTGTGACGAGGCCAACAGGGACCCCAAGGAGGCGTTTCTGGAATCAGGGTGTTGGTGGTGACCACGGGAGCTGTCCACTAACCGTGATCCTTAGTTCCTTCTGCGGAGACACCATGGTTAGCGCTGGGACTCCGTGCCCGTGCGTGCTCAGGACAGGACCTCTGCCGGACCACGTGCCAGGGGCGCCGGGAGGGCTCTGGGCCCCGGCTTTTCCATCTGAAAAGGAGGCTGGGAATTGCTGCAGGCCTGGGATTGCCGAGCCGATCACATCAGAAGCGCCGTCCTGGCCGACGCACCTCCCGCCGACCCGCTGGGAGTTCCACCTCAGGGCCCTTCTTCTGGTGAGTGTTCTGGGCTCCCTGCTGCCATCCAGTCTCTGCAGGCGCTCTTTTCTCCAGAATGTTCTCCTCCCATGCCTTCACCCATGCCGCTCCTCCTCACGCTGGAGACCTCGGGTCATGTCTTGTTTTCTTGGCTGCTCTTGGCGTCTCCGAGTGGCCACAGTGTGGACTCTTAGACTTTGACGAAACCCTCAGTGTCCCCTTGTAACGCTGATCGCAGCTGTGAGTGCGGAGCAGGGCGCGTGAGAGCCTGGTCGTCTGTCACTTGGCCGCGAGCTCCACGTGGGCGGGAAACGGGGTGCTGTGCACTCTGGGGGCCTGGCCGATCGCTGGTGCTCAGAAACATTGAACGACAAATGGGGGGATGGCATTATAGCAGCTCTTATATTTTAAGGCTTCAGTGAGAGTCCCTGTATTTCTGATAAAATAAGGAAATGAGAAACCACATGTAGAGCAACGTGTATGTGTGTTTGCATAACAGTAATCCATAAACGTACCAGCTTTCAAAAACTCTCCCTGGGCGTTTTGTGCCGGGGGCTGTACAGGCAGAAAACCACGAGGGTGAGGGGCAAACACCTGAGTCTCGGTTCAAGCCCAGCTCATTGCTTGTCTGCTCCGTGGTCTTGGAAAAGTTAGTGTTTCTGAGACAGGATTTCTGTATCTGGGAACCGAACATTAATAACAGTGCCTGAATGCTATGGGTTAGACTGCGCCACTGCAAAACACCTACTGAAGTTCTGGCCCCCGGAACCTCTGAGTGTGGCCTTCTTTGGAAATAGTGTGTTTACAGACATAATCAAGCCCTAAGTGAGGTGACCCGGGTGGGCTGTAGCCCACCGTGACGGGTGTCCTTATACAGAGGGGAAGCTTGGACTTGGAAATGCACCCACAGGGGAGATGGCCGAAGAAACGCCAGGCAGGGACGGGGACTGGAGGAGGCCACGCCGCCCCCAAGGGAACCTGCCCTGCCCTCGCTGGGTGGGGTTTGGGCCCCCAGCCTCCAGAGCTGCGAGGAGGTCGACTTCTGCTGTTGAAGGCCCCCTGTGGTGCTTCATTTTCGCAGCTCTAGCAGAGGAATGCACTGAATTAGTTGGTTAAATACATGGTGATGTCACATGTCAAACAAACCAAACGCTTGGCATCTTACAGAGGAAAACACTTGTCCTTCTCGCTCACGGGCCTATATAGGGCTGGTTGCAGTTTACCAGGACCGAGGCCGGCTGGGCCCAGGCCTCCCCCGGGTGCTGGTCACTTGGTACCGACGGCCTCCCATGGCGTCGGCCGGGCCGCACCCCCCTGGCCACACCGGCTTCCTGTCAGCAGAGGTGTGTGTGTGCGCCGTCCGCTGCGGGGGCGGGGCAGCGGCAACAAATCCAGCCCACCGCACTGCCCGCACAGCCGTGAACACACAGTGCCGGGCATATCGTCGGGGAGTGGTCACTGCTATTGTTATTTTTATTTTTGAACAAATTCTGGTGTTTATCTTCCATTGCTAGTCTACATGGACATTTTCCTTTCAAACAAGTGGAATTAGCTGAGTAAATTGCATTAATATTTGGTTAAACAAAAGCCTCTATAGAGCACATTCTCACAGCTGTGATTAATTCTTCTAAATTGCGAGTCTGCCTCAGTGGACTGGACCAGAGACGCGATTTCAAGCTTATGTTTCTTGTTAGGACATTGAGGCCACAATTAAACATCCTTTTTTTCTTCTTCTTCTTTGAAAAAAATCAAAGTCTCTTAAAATGGATTGTTGTGAAAGGACACGTAACTGTGTCTTAATCAATACTGGAATTCTCCAAAGGACCATCGAGACCGAGTGTTCACTGTTCTGATTAAATCTGTGATTGGCTCAGCTGGAAATCCATAGAGTTGCCTGCCCCACGATCTTTAATAAGGGGCGTGTAGAGTGTCTTAATTGTACCCATTTGTCACTCCCCTCTCTTTCTAGATGGTAAAGGCATCAAAATCTGGCACTCAACCCTTTTTTATGTCCACTTGCTTGGTTGGGCTTTGTTCTCCGTCTGGCTGGGTCGGGCCTGGTTTGGACTTAAACTCCTACGACTTGGCTTTCACGACGGGCAGTCACGGGAAACGTCTTTGCCCGGGAGGCCACAGGGATCCAACTTTATGCCAGATCTTGTTTTGCAAAGACATTCTTATTGATTATTTTGTGCATCAAAGTGCCGTTTCACTCTCCTTCCTGCGCTTCTGAGTACCACGGGTGGCTGGCGCTCCCCGTGTTCTCGTTGTGGGCGCTGTGGGCGGCCCCCGATGCTCGTATGGCGCCGGCGGCTTCCATGTTGAAAATTAGGAACGGGCTGCTGAGACGTTCGTTGCCTTTGCTATAGGGAGTAGGAAGTACAGTGCCGGCCACCGCACTTGTCGGCACAAGTTCGATGAGATCCACGTGTAAGAGGGGGTGTACATGATTACAGGTGAGGAAATCAAATAGATTTCTAATGAGCAATGGAGGTGTGGTTTGCAGACATCCAGGGAATGAGAAGGTTACGTGGAACTTGGTCTGAGGGGAAGACGACCCGGATCCATCTCTTCAGCTGGGAAAACAGGCGTCTGCCACCGAGGGTCAGGGAACAGACGTTCCCAGGCGTCCAGTGGGCCCCTCCTACCACACCCCCTCACACCCCAGGCACCCTTCCGTGCGGGTTTTAGAGTGACAGAGGCCTTCCCAGCTTGTAAACCGAGGTCAGCGGCCTCAGCTTGGTTAGATGCTGTTATCCCAGGCGTCCGTGGGAGGAAGAGCGATCCGTTGTGTGCTGAGATTTTGCCGTGGTTCTTCCCAAACTGAGTCAAAAAGACGAAGCCTGTTTAACAACAACCTAAGTTCTACCGAGTGCTCACTCTCTGCGGGCCCTGGGACCGTACACGTTACTTCGTGTTATTCCTGCCAGCAGTCGCCGAGGACGGCCTTATCGCCGCCACGTTCTCAAGAGAAACTGAGGCCTGGGGAGGACGGTGGGCAGCGTGGTGGGGCTCGGAGGAGCCCCTCCCAGGGGAAGCGTCCCCCCGACCCTCACAGGGGCCCCTCGGAGCGCAGCGCTGAGCAGGGCGCCGTGGCTGAGGTCGGGCTGGGCTCTCTCAGAAGGCACAGGTGGCGAGCTGCCCGTGGGAAGCCTGGGGGTTCGCAGAGCAGCCTCGGGAGCGGCGGCGAGACCCCCGCTGCACGGGCCCCTCCACGCCCAGCTGTGGGAAGACACGCAGGAGGGAACGCAACAGGCGGCCTCCTGCCTCGTCTCCTTCTTCCTTCCTCGCCCACCTCTGCCCCTCGCCGTCCCCTCCCCCAGCCAGATGGGGCCCCGTGTCAGAGTTTACTCTTGGGAAGAGCTGGCTGGTGTAGCCCCGTGTGTGTGACATGCCAGGCGGACACTGCAGCTCCCGGGCCCTCAGCTGTCGCATCTGCACTGAGGGGGCCTCGCCTCCCTCCTGGTGCCTCTCGTTTTGGTCTCAGCAATAACGGCGGGGGCGGGGGGCTGTCTGTGTGCACGTGACGCACACCACACTGAGGTATGACCTCAGAAGAACCTTCCGCACGAAGCGCCACGGGAAGGGGGGCTTGGCTGGCACAGGCCCAGCCGGTTTGGTTCTCCCGGGACCCGCTGCTCACAAATGCCGGCCGGGGTGGGACTCGGCCTGAGACTCGCTGTGACTGACAGGACTCCTGGGTCGGAACTGGGGTTCTCAAACACCTGGAAGCTTGGGAGCTCCCCGTACTCGCTAGAAGAGCTTGGAGGCCACTGACGGCCGGTGGGCTTCGGTTGTCTTATGACAGCAGCAGAGCACAGTTGTTGAGGGAGGACCTGGGTGGAGAGCAGAGGTGGGTCGGAGAATGTGCGCACAGAGGCGCAGACCCTGACGACGGATTTATGGGGCTGTCAGGGCGGGGGCGGGGATGACTGCGGGCGGGTCCTGGGAACCGGTTTCGAGGTGGGGGTGGTTGCAGAAGGCTTGTTATTCCACTGTGTCCATGTGGCGAGCCCCAGGCTGCACTAGGAAGCAGACAGTACAGGTCTTTGATGGCCCCTTGCCTGTCTCCCACTGTGCCCTGTTGTGAAATGCCCCGTCCTCGTGCACAGTCTTCCCAGCAGCCTCGCTGTCGGCTGTGCCCCCACTGCCGGTGCCCACGCCCGTCTTCCGGAAAAGGCCCTTTGGCATCATCTGTTTACCAACCAGCCTTGTGACACGCGGCCAGGAACCCACAGGTCTCCAGCCTGCGTGCGTCAGTCTGGGGTTTGAACACACTGCTTGCTCTGAACTTATTTTAGATTTACAGAAAAGGTGCAAAAATAATAAGGAACTTTCTTGCATCTCTTACTCTGCTTGGGCGACTCAGAACATCGTACTTAACCGCAGTCCAGCCAGCAGCAGGAAGGAATTGGTGGGAAACTGTGGCACGTGGTGGTGGTGGACGGGCTCCCACCCGGCGGCCTGCGCGTTGGGAGGCTACTTCCCCTCGGCCGCCTCCTACCAAGGATGGGCCCTCAATCTTTTCTTGTCTTCGTAGCCTCAGCACTTTTGAAGGGAGCTGCCCAGCTGTTCTGTAACCGGACCTCAGCTGGGCTTGTCTGGTGTTTTCTCATGACTGGAAGGGGGTGGGCTTTTTTGGCACGAATCCCACAGACGCGGGGGGCAGAAGGAGGTTCCCAGTAGTGACTGCGCAGGACACAGACTTTATTCTTATATTCTTATTTATTAATGATCGTATTATTTTCCATACAAACAAGTGCAAACAGTTGGTTGTGGCCTCAAGGGCACTCGGGGACAGTTTGTTCCGCCGTGCGCAGGGGCTCCTCTCGCCCGGCACTGACAGTTCCTGCTCCCGGTAGCCCGGGCGTCACCGGCGGTTCCCAGAGGGAGCTCAGCACCAGCCCCGTGGGGACCGTCCTCGGAGCCTCTGCGCAGCCCTGGCGGCCCCGCCTCCTCCCCAGAGGCCTGACGCCTGCCCCGCAGAGAACCCCCTCCAGCGCCCAGGTCTGACAACCCTGCCTTCTTCTGTGGGCCCTGCAGCCGCCGATCCTGGTGGCGTCTGCCCCGTGCCAGCCTGTGTCTCTGCTCATACAAAGTTGCCGGTCTCATCTCTCCGTAACTCAAGTTTTATTAAATTCCCTCGGTTTTGAAAAACACAGCAACACCCTGACCCCTGGCATGGCTTCTACCCCCGACCAGTCCCTGCACCAGGCTCAGTCTGAGGAACTGACTCGGGGGCAGTCAGGCTGTCCGTGCCCGGGGCCCCCAGCAGGAGCTCAGTGCCGGGTCGTGCGGGCACAATGCCAGGCTGCGTGATCCCCAGCACCAGGGGCGTCGTGAGGATGAGGTTCTTGAGGGCCTGTGGAGGAAGCAGCCTAGGGGTGAAGGGACTCTGCCCTCGGCTTTGATGGCAGCAGCTGGGATGCGGTGGGACATGTGGTTTCCCGTGTGGGGACACAGGTGGGGGCGTGTGGGGCGCGTGGGGCCCCTGCACACAGGGCCGCCGGCCAGGCCGCCGGAGCAGAAAGCCGCGTCCGCGGGGGTCTGCTCAGCAGCGAGCCCGCTTTGGGGGCGCGGCGGGTGGGGGGCAGCGACTCGGCCCGTGCTTCCTGCTGGCAAGGTTTGGATCGCTCATTCGGCTGTAAGAGTTGCGTAAACTGTTATTTAAAAACAGCGCTGTTACTGCAACCACCAGCCTACGGCAGCCTCTCCTACCCCAAAGGCTCAGGCACCGGCCAAGGCAGTGACAAAGAAAACCAGGGACTCACAGGCCTTTGTGGGGACACCGCTGCAGGGTGTCCAGAGAAGGCGGCCGCCAGGTCGGGGCCCCCGGGCCGGTCGGCTCCCCAGAGGCAGGCTGGGGTCTGTCTCTAGCAGACGTGACCCACACACGCTGAAATAGCTCATGACTCGTTCTGCCCGTTGTTTTTGCAGAGCAGGCCTGAGACACCCGGAATATTTTGCTGAGCAGGCTTTCCGGGGGTGGGGGGAGCACACAGTGGGGGCGAGAATGCGTCTCCTGTGAAGGGTGGCGGGGAGGACACGCGTGCGTCGCTCCTGGATGTAAATTAGGATATTTGGAGGCACGGTGGAGCTATCTCGGAGCCCTTATTATTCATGACTTCATCACGGCCCCTTTTTATTCACACACACATCCAGGGCCGCGCAGGGAGGGGCAGGTGCTGGGCGAGCTTTACGAAACACAAGCATAAAACTCGCCATATATTTTAGTTATAGGTGCATGCATTTTTTTCTCCCATCAAATCTTGCTTTTCCATTTTAGCCACATAAATGGTTGTCATAGTGACATTAGCTACCAGCCTCCCCAGCTTTGGTGTGAGGCTCAGATAGGACCTGGTGACATAAATCCAGCTCCAACTGTCCCCAGCTCTGAAACTAATCACCGCCGAGGGCCACCATGGCCTGCTCCTGCCATCCCAGCGCAAGCGGTAACGGCGCTGAAACCGGGCCATGGTGGACCCTTGGCCGGCGTCACGCACGAGGCTGCTGTTCGTTTTCGGGGACGCGTCTGCCGGCCCAGCTTTTAAGCGGCCGGTCAGTGGGCGAAAGGCAGGATCTCTGGGATCCAGCAGTGAATCAGGGAGCTTAATTCCTTCCGACGACCTTTGCAAATCTGGGGCCTGGAGCGCAATTTAAAGTTGTGGGATGGTCCATATTTTTAAAAAAAAATTCTTGCAGCAGGACTGTGGGCTGTCCTCGCCTGTACCACTGCGCTCATGGTGGTTTGTAAAATGCGAAAGACGACCTGGAGTTATAAGCCCCGGAGGTCACTTTGGCTGTAAGAAAGGAAGTAGCCCTGAAAGGGCCCCACTCCTTCAGGCGGGCTTTTCTTCTCACGAGGAGTCGGGAGTCGGAAGCCAGGGGATCCCAGGGCTGGCTTGGCAGGGCCCCCACACCTCGAATCGGGGCCACCTGGCTCTCCCCTGGTGGGGGGTGTGGCAGCTCCGAGTTCACATCCTGCCTCCTGGCCCTGCGGGTGCCCTTCCGTGTCGCTGTCGTGGGAGGAGGGAGCTGCCTGCAGAGCCGAGGGGAGGTGCGAGGGACTGGATTTCTGAAGACATAACGACGACTTTGCTCCCCGCCCGTCATGTTTCTGAGGTGGCTAGCGGCCGGAGAGACTAGCTGGCCACCCGCACCGCCGGGGCCGGACCCGCACCCAGATGCCCCGACAGGCCTCAGGGGCCGAGGCTCAGGATGTGGCGCCTCTGCCTTCACGCTCCGGCTGGCACCGCGAGGGCTTCGCGCAGCGGGTCCCCGCTCACTTCAGCTCTGCCCTCAGCGCCGGGGCTACGGGCTTCTCAGGGTGGCAGGCACGGCGCTGTGGCTTCTCACCGCTCGTGCTGAGAACTGGCCGATCATTTCTTCCTAATTAAAGATCAACATCATTTCCGAGGGACCCCTCCTAAGATGCCAAGGGCACTCTTCCCTGAGTCTTTTGGGGGTGTCGGGCACGTTGTCACTTTTGGCCACTGGTTCCTGGAATGAATGATAAATTATAATAATCTGCATCCGAGTGGCGACGGCCAGCTTGCAAAGAATTAAGAACTGAGCGAAGGGCCGTCCTGTGCTGATACGGTGCATCTTGGGGAGACTGCAGCTCAAGCTGCCGTGTCTTGAGCACCGGGTCCTGCCGGGGAGGGTTGTCTGGGACGCACAATTGCATACTGTCCTCGACTCGCCGTGGAGGAGGATGGCAAGCAGAACACCAGGCCCCCACCTGGTCGGACAGAAGCCAAACTATTGCTTGCTGTTGGGTCTTGCAGAATTAAGGAAACACTCGGTGGGTATCTCTGCCTTTTCACTTTCAGCGTCCACTGGGCCCAGCACATGCAGCCACCTGACCGGCGCGGTGGGAGGGGAACGTGCCAACAGCCACTGAGTGGTGGAGGCAGCAGGGTTCTTCTCTGATGTGGCCGCTAAAGGCCATCCTGGGACTGTCACTTGGTATTTATGCTCATGTTGAAACTCTTTTTGAGTGAGTGGAACTGAATCTTTTGTCCATCACCAGAAGCACTTAATAAGAACCAATCAATACCTGTCGTGCGGTGGGGATGCAGGCCGGGCACTTCCCAGGCGGCCCCGCCGGGGAAGATGTGTCTACCCCAGGAAGACCCCAGGGCTGCTGGCCCCACACCTTGGTCTGGCCCTCTGCTGGGGCTGTCATCTGTCTGTCCGCTGCTGGGAAGCTGCGGTCACCGTTGTCCTTCTGCTTGGTTTGCCGTGTTTCTGTTTTCTCCATGACTCAGCATGGGGGAGGGGTGTGCTGTCTGTGAACCTCCAGCCTCCAAGCTGCCTGCGCCCACGCCTCAGCCTGCAGCTAGGTTCCCAGAAGTTAGAGGGTCTGTCCACACTCTAAGTAGCTTTCCCAAAGTGGCAGGTTTCCAGTAACAACTATCTTCTTGTGATTTTTAGGGAAATTGATTATTCCACCTTGCAGCTGTGTCCAGTGAGATCTCGGGAGGTGTGTGTGTGCGTGTGTGCTGGGGTGGGGGCGGTGTTTCCAGACCACTTCCACCTAAAAGAGAGGCTGAGAACCGGCCAGTATACCATTTTGCCTCTGCCTATTTGGAATTAAGATTCAAGCCTCAAGGATCAGCAGAGACCTTGTGAGACTGGACACGAGGCCACATGTTGGGGACAGCAGAGCCGGGCGTTGGAAGGAGCCCGTGACCCCGTCACTTGGGGACCTGCCTCGTGTGCCTGGGGATGCCCGCCCTTGGATTTCCTTTTATATGAAAATGGCTGGTTCCATCAAATCCTTTTTGGCTAAAGTGTCACATGCAGGGGGACTCACTCCTGACTGACGGTGCTGCTTTCAATCGACTGTTTACTGAGCTGACTTTGTGCCCCGTGAGTGACTTCACAGCTCGGCACCCGCCTCGTGTCCCAGGGCAGCGGTGGTGCTTAGGTGGAGCAGGTGCCATGCACATTTCCTGAGCAGGTAACTGGCTGGGCGAGTGAGTCGGGGTGAAAGTTGGGTTGTCCTGTGGTTTGCGTTTACTCTTCCCGGGTGCAGCTCCCGCAGGGAGTGGCTCTCGGAGTCCCGCGGGGATTTCTGGCATACTCTCTGGGGCAGAGCTTCTCGGCCTGGACACAGCTGACATTCGGGGCCAGGCCATTTCTCGCGGTGGGGGAACCATCTTGGGCTTGTAGGGTGTGCAGCCCCTTTCTTGCCTCTGCCCACTAGACCCCAGGAGCACCCCACACCCTCCAGCTGTGGGAATCCATGGTGTCTCCAAAGGGGCCAGGTGTCCCCTGCAGGGCCAGCTGTCCCCTGGTCAAGGCCACTCTCTGGAGAAGGGACTCCGAAGTTGAGTTACAACACGCCTGGGCTCCTCGAAATAAGCAAACTGAGAGACGTGTGCGCGTTGCTCTGGGAGGAGGGGCCTGCGACTGTCCTGTACCCTCTGCAGAGCCAGGACCCGGCAGAGTTCAGAGGCGCCGCTCTAGCATTTCCGATCTGCTTCTGAAAGCTCCGCCACACTCCCCGGTAACCTCCCATCTGCTGCCACCGCCGGCACAGCGAGAGGCTGTCCACAGTCGCCGCTGATGACTCTGCGCTCAAATGTTCGAGCCTCATGGACCGGAAGTGCTGTCATGCCCACAAAACAAGGCGTGTGAAGAGTTTTGAAGAGCCCTCTGAGGGTGGAGTCCGGGACAGCATCCTTGAGCCTGACAGCACGGCGGCAATTCCCTCAGCACGGGCTGCAACTCTGCAACTCAGTGTACAGCAGCAGTTGGAAGAAAAGTAGGAAGGAAACGCTCTCATAAACAGGTGACTTAGAAACGGTCTCAGGTGGATATCAACCAACAGGAAAATTTAAATTATAGAAAAGAAACGAGATGGATGCAGGCATGACTGAGCCGAGTTTAGCGGCGACGTTCTCACTTAATCACGTAACGCCTGTGCGTGGGGCTCTGCTGCTGAAGCCAGTCATGGCTTGCCCCCAGAGGGAGCCGTGATAGTGCAAAATGGGCCATGAAACACCCAAGTAAATTATTTCAGCACTGTAGAGACGGAGGGGTGGGTGCCTGTCCTCGTCGTTTCTCAGCCTCACAGTCTGGAGAGCCCAGTCCGTGTTTAGTGTCTGGTTTTATTTCTCCACTGGCGTGTGTGTGTGTGTGTGCGTGCGTGAGTGTGTGTAAGTATGTGAGTGTGAGTGTCCGTTCACCATGCTGCTCCAGCTGTGAAAATGTTTGCACACAGCACAGTCAGGAGTACACGGAATGAAAGGAATCTGAGAACGAGACGGCCGCCCCCCGGGCCCGCCGAGGGGAAGCCGGGGGCACAGCAGCCCCGCACGGGGAATGGGGTTTCCTACAGCCTGTCCCGCCCCCAGGCCTGTGGTGCTGGGTCAGCCCAGGGTCGCGCTAACCGCTCAGGGGGAGGCTGCCGCGCTGGCGCACCGATGGCAGTTTGGGGGGTGGGACACAGAAAACGTGCAAATGTCCCTTTTCACCTATAAAGCGTTTTTATAAATGTAACTTTTAATCATCCTACTTATTTCAGGCCATAACTAAAAGTGCAGATCTACCATATATAGTTTAAATGTATATTTTTAGTATAAAGGTTACATGTATTGATTACAGAAAACAGAGAAAAATGGAATTTTCCATGATATCACCAGCAAATGACAACCATTCATAGATTTTTCTTTCCATGTGTGCCAAAATCTCAATGACGTTTTTTTGTGAGACAGGAGGTATTCTCACCGACACAGAAGGCTGTGGCAGCGACCAGCGCTTGGGCGCAGAGGTAGCCGCCGCTCGCGTTTGCGTGAAAATGTCTCAGGCTCGGGCCCCGAAGGCTCTCGCACCCACACGCGCGCGCCGGTGGGGTGTCGCGCACCGAGCCCTCTAAGACCAGAACAGTCTGGTCTCCGCCGCGCACGAAGCTTCCTCGATTTCACACAAAAAGGCCCGCGCGGGGACGCGGAGCGAAGGGCTCAGCAGCGAGGCTCAGAGGGGAGCGTAAGGGCACCCGCCGCGCCCACGTGCCCGCAGCCCGGTGTCGGCGTGCGGCGGCCCCCGTGTTCCCCGTGAGCGGGAGCCTCCCGGCGGCTCGAGCCGGCCGGGCTCCTCTGCGCGGCGCCTTTGTGCGAATTACAGCGGGACCCTCCTGGCGGACACGGCTCGCCCCCTCCCGCCCCGCGCCGCGCGCCCCGCGCCCTGTGTTTGGGGAGGACACCCCCCTCCCACGCCGGCCACCGAGCAGCCACCGCGCGCCGACAGCTGCGGCTCCCCAGGTGCCGCCCCGAGTGCGCGACCAGACCGGCTGCGAGACTCTCCAGCAGCCAGCGACGGAGCTACGATGTCCCGCCCTTTGCGGAGCCATCGACGCGGGGAGGCAGGGCTGGGGTTTGGGACCTGGGAGTCCGGCCCTCGGCCTCTGTGGCTGGCCGCCTCTTCTCCCTCCCTGCCCTGGTGTAGCGGGGCAGGGGCCTTCTTCAGCTATTTTCCTCAGGCTCCTTTCCTACTTAGGTTTTGTTTAACCAGCACTAGTAACTGACACGAAATGCCTGACACTGTTGTAAACACCTTACAAAAGTTAACTCGTTGACCTTACTCGCAACCCTTGGGGCCAGGACTCATTGTAAACCGCACCTGCGGACGTGGCGGAGCGGGGTCCACCGGGCGAGTGCGGCCCAGGCAGCCCGGCTCCTGGGCCTGGTCCCCTCGCCGTCGATTGGTGGCCTCTTCCCCGCGTCAGGACGCATCGCGGACCATGGTTCTGGGGCACGACTGCTGGGTTTCACTGAGGAGCGTGTCTGCAGGGACGGCTCCGTATTAGGGAATTTTGTTCGAGCCGTTGTGCTCTATGCACATCAAAATAGAATCTAAATCACACTGTGTATGCACATTTATCCAGTAGCTTATTTATTGAACAAAAGTAATTTAGAAAATTAAAATATAAAGAGAACGCTAACTTTGGCAATGATCGACCACGCAGAGGTAAGAACCCCGGTCTGGGCACTGAACCCGAGCCCCTGCTGGTGGGGAGCCTGCGGGGCGGCGGCTCCTGGCAGGGCTTCTGGTGCCTTTTCTGATTGAGGCCGTCCAGTCCTGCTAGGACGGCTAGTTCTGGGCCAGCCCACAGGCGGGCGGGGACCTGGGGGGCCCTGGGGGACAGTCACTGCGCTGCGGGCGGCTCCGTCCTGTGGGGGGGGCGTGTGGAGCGTGGGGGAGGCGGGGGACGAAGCAGAAGCAAGTGCAGCCCTGTCTTGGGCTGCAGAGCCCCCAGTGCCCGCTCGCAGAGCGTCAGCCCCGCATTGTGTCCACTCAGGGAGGGGAGCTGGGGACAGAAACGGACTCTGGGAAATTGAATTTTCTGGGTAACTTGCAAAGGAGAGGGCAGGAAATAATCCACTTACCTGGAGAAAACTTCCCCACGATGCCTATGGAAAAAATATTAACATGCGGTGAAGCATTGCTAGCACAAACAAATACAATTTCTTGTGGTCTTCGAAATAGGGCACGAGGCTGATGTTACATAAAGCCAGGCCCCCCCTGCTCAAAGAACTGAACAATAATAAGGGGCGCTGGCTTTCCGCGGCTGTTCGGCTCAGGACTTTGTAATTACTTTCATCTCGATAACATCCCAGGACAGGTTATTTTTATTGCTTGCAAAGGAGAAGTGCCCTCAAGTTATCTAAGAAAAGCCAGTGGAAGGCACGTTCATAACAGTATTGACCTTGAGACAATAAAGCGTGTGTCTGAGGCTCCGTGAAGGCATATTAGGGCTGTGGGGGGGGCTGCCATAGGGGAGCAGAGGCGACGAGGAGCCGGGAAGCCGGAGCCTGGACAGGCACCCGAAGGCCTTTGGGCTCTCTCGCGCTGTCCCGACTCCGAGGGGCCAGGAGCAGTTACAGAGCAGAGGCAATGCTTTTGCCCAGGGCTCACGGGGCTTTCTTTGGGGCAGCTTCAGAGTTTAAGACCCGAAGGAAAAAGTAAAGAGATTTCAAATGAAATGATGAGTTTAGGGCTGAAGTCTTAGATATCTGCAGAAAAATTCAGCGATCAGAGCCAGCTCCGGTCCTTAGGGGCCAGCGGGGGCCTGTGTCGAGGGACCCCGGGAGGGAGCTAGTCGACGGCCAGGGACACTGTCCTGCTCTGAGGTCACAAGCCAGGACGGCAGGTGGCTCGCCTTGGGCGACTCCGGCGTACTGGAAGAGCGACGGGAGTGCCACATTGAGAAAGATGCAGACCCACGTGTGGCCTCCGCAGGGACGGAGCCACGGGCGGTTGGCGGTGTCTGCCGTGGGGTGAGGGGAGAGCTCAGGGGCCGTCCCAGGGCAGCCCACGGCAGCGTGGCGGGTGATTCTCGAGGAGCTGTTGCTGCGTGAGCCTCCCAGAAGGGAGGCGACCGCTGAGAGGCTCATTGGGGACACGTAGAGGAGCCCCCTCAGCCCAGAGTCTGGCCTCTGCTGTGACGGTCCACGCGCCTGGGACTGTGTCAGGCCAGCACGGCCAGGGCCCCAGGGCCAGACGCCTACTTTATTTATTTCTAGTGAAAACTTCAACAGCCAAAGTGATCAAACACTCATGCCTGTAGCCACCTGCTTCTCTCGCTCTGGGCCACCTCACCTTTGACCCCCCCACCCCCGCAGGAGCCTTCGCTGAGGTCAGGGCCGCAGTGCAACTCGTACAACAGTAGGGCTGTGACATCGGGGGAGGCTGGGCCATCCCGGCTCTGAGGCCACTGCATGGGCACAGGACCTGCCACGCCAGGGATTCTGCCCGGCAGTGGACGCGGTAGACTGTTGAGCTGAGTCCTGGTGGACCAGGGTGGGCGAGCGTCCCACGTGAGACACAGAGGTGCCGTCTGGGCGCCACACGACCTGGGAGACAGCCCCCACCTGGCGTGTCTCTCGGAGGGGCCCCGGGACGAGGAGCGCGGTCAGAGCAGGCTGTCACATGAGGGTCTTGTTTGCAAAGAAACCCCAGAGAACACTTCCCCTTTTCCTTAGAATCTCCTCACAGGGAATGAGAGCCGCCCGAGGGCACCAAATGAGCCCTGCCTTTAACTCCGGGGGGTGGGGGGGGCTGCCTCTCAGGCCGCAGAGTGAGCAGCCTTTAGACATGGAGCTTCCCTTCCTAGAGGAAACTGAAAGACGTTCCTAACATCCAGTTTCCCTATGTTTCCTGGGCACGTGTACTTAGGCTAGAGGAACGGCCCACCTTGCCTCCCAGGCTCTCGGGGACCCAGCGGGAGGGGAACGACGTGGGTTCCCGCAGCTGGCAGGCGGTGCTGCGGGGGCCCCCTCCCGGTGAGGGCTGATCGGCCTCACGTTTTAACCTGACGGAATGTGGCCGTGTCGTCACGCGCTCCCGGGGGGGCTTGGTGGCTCTTGGCTGACACAGCAGAAGACGGGCTGTACCGGGGTCAGGGGGAAGAGAGAGCGGCTGGAATGAGCAGAAACCCCGCCCTTCTGGCGGCCAGAGTAACTCACACAGGAAAGGGGCATTTCGGCAGAAACAGTGACAGGGAAGGAGTGCAGCTTCATGTTTTTGGAAGATTCTATGTGCAGGGGCTGGAGGTGTGGTGAACAGAGCCCGCACGCGTCCTGGCGCGACTCTGTGTTTCACGCGTGGCTCCTAAGAGACGTGTAGACCCTCCTCACACTTCACCGAAGACCAAGGTGTCTCTGAAGACAACTGTATTCACTGAAAAAAAGCATAAGAAATCAGGAGTACTTACTGAAAACGTTAAAATAAGTGAATAAATTTGACCTTTGTTTCCTCCCTCGACCTCAGTCATAGATTTTCAGATGTGAGCACTGTTAAACTGCTTGGATATGTTTCGGATTTGGGGGAAGGAGGCACTAAGTCACGTATGTATGATTCATGGCACTGGGGAGAGTTCTGGAATCAGCACGTGACAGAGCCTGACCCGATCTCGCTTCAGGCGGGAAGGAATCAGCGCTGTGTTGCTGGCACGTCAGGGGCAGATCTGGGTTCACAGTTGGCCCCAGGGTGGATTTGAAGTGTCCCCTCCTCTCTCCCCGTCTCCTTCTCCATCACCCGTTTTCTCCCCTAATTCTGGTCTGCGGCACATGGGCAGGTGCTGCGACGTCGCCAAGCCCTCAGGCTCCAGTTCTGTGACCCCCGTGGGAAGAAGCTCCCGTCCAAGGACTGCAGGCCAGTCTCCGGAAGGACAGTGAGCATCTACCTGGCCACGTCTGTGCCCGATGGGGACGCGGCAGGACTGAGCGGGGACCCCTCCGTCTCTGTCTCCGCGACCGGGTGCCGGGTGGTTATTGCCGGGAGTACAAGACAGGACCACGTGGCCTGAAGAGGGAAGGGGCCCCGATACCGTAAAGGGGGGAGCAGCACCTGTGAAAACCACATTTACACACCTGAATTTCACAGCAGAATGAGGACGACAGAAACCGCCCTTCAAGAGCTTATTTTTCACTTGCTACGCACCCGTGTGTGTCCTGATGGCGTTCAAGTCTCATGGCATTTATTTTGACCTACACTCTATTTCACCAAAACCAAAGAGCCATTCAGTACAAAACAATCACACAGAATCCACCTCAGTGCCTGTGACAACTGATGTTCCAGTATTTCCTCCTGATCTCATTAAATAGGGAGGCGCGGCCTGCGGCGGCCGCGCCACAGAAGGGAGCAGAGACCCCACAAGCCTCCCGGAGACCTGACTTGCTCCTGTGCCCCTGGGATCCCACCTTGGCAGCCTCTCCTCCACGGCAGGAAAGATGAACGTCTCAGCGTGCGGAGGGTGGGGGTGGCGAAGATTTTAGCAATGAATCATTTTTAAGAGTCATTAGCAATGACTCTCTGAGAGCCCCCCCCTGCATGGAGGCTCTCACAGGAGGCAGGAGGGACCAGCACCCAGGCCGCACCAGTACAGGACGGGGAGGGGGTGACCTACCGCTGGGTGGCTTTGGGGACATGTTGGAGCTCAGTGCCTTGCTGGATGAAGACGGAAGCCTCTCCCGCCCTTGGGGGAGGGCTCCCCACGTGCCAAGATCTGTCAATCCTGAGTGGCCCCCACCTCTGCCCCCCTCTCCGCTCGTGGCTGTGAATCCAAACTTGTTCATGTGGGAACAAAGCTCGGGCCCTTCCTCGGTCCCCATAAAACACCCTAACAACTGCTGAGCATGACATTTTATTCAAAACTTTGGGAAGGTAACAGAAAGGAATAACATTGACCTCTTTCCACACCTTTCTCTATGGGAGAAAAGAAACTCTTCCTCCAGCAGAACAGGGGGGCTTGAAGTAGCAGAGCGCCCACCTCAGGACCCCAGCACCGGTCTGCAGGTCGGGCGGCGACGTCGGTGGGGCGTGAGCGGTGAGGGAAGGACGGTGTTGGTTTCAGCTCCTTGTCCTTCTGCGCACGGACTGTGCGCCTGTGTCGAAGGTGGGCCATGTGGGGCTGGAGGGGAGGGCGCCTGTGTTTCACTTTAGGGGTCCCCGAGCACCCAGTCAGGGAGTCGAAGGTAGACGGGTCTTAGGAAAACCCTGGCACCACCGCTGCCTTGGTACGGTGCGGGCCCAACAGAGCCTCGGTGCCTTCGTCTGTCACACGGGCCCACGGAGCGCGCGCCCCGAGAGCCGCCTCCCAGCACGTAAGCCCTTCCTCGGTGCCACACGAGCTGGCGGCTCTGCCCTTGTCGCCTGTGGAGGCAGAACTGACAGCGGTGAGTCGTGGGCTCCGGAAGGAAGGAATCTCTCTCCCGGGGAAAACACTGGCTGTTCTTGCTTAGGAGTGTCACCCAGCGCCTGTCCCAGTGGGACCCTGAGGGCGCAGGGTCCGAGGGCTCCTGGGAGGGCTGGGGCGGTGGGCACAGAGGGGCAGGCTGCTTCGGGGCGGGGGGTGCAAGGAACTCCTCGTTGAGACAGGGCACAGAGCTGTCGGCGATGAGGCTTCCCTGTCTTGGCAGAGGCCCAGGGCTCCAGAATTTCCCCAGATCTCAGGTGTGGAGGTGAAGTTACCTCTTGTCTGTTGCACATACATTGCGTGACTTATCTCTCGAGGGGGAGCAGCTCTCAGGCAGCCTCCCTGGACTCGAGGGGGGACCGGGCTCCTCCTCCGCAGCCCCAGGGGCTCCCTCCTGGCTTGCTCCCCTCGAGTCCGTTTGCATTTATGGTGGGGCAGCTGCGGAGTGGAATCCCCAGTGCTGTTTACGTCTGACTGTTTATCAGGCTGATCGCCCCTGACTACGAGGCAGGGCTGGGACTTTGAAACGGGAGCCAACTCTTGCTGAAGACTCCGCGCTCGGTGCCCGGTCCTCCGTCCTCCGAGCTGCCTGTGATCTCTCTCAGTCCCTCCCAAGCGAAGGAAATTGGGTTCCACATTTGTGTAAGGTCGTGGGACTGGATGTGGTACAAATCTGCCCGAACTGCATAGAAAAGCGTGTCTGCGGTGTAGGGAGAATGGGTTCCTGCTACATACGCTACGTGTGCACCGACTCCTACAGATGCGTCCGTAGGTCTGGAGTCCTGCGTCTTCCCGGGAAAGCCAGGAAGACTTTGTTCTGTGGGGTGAGCAGCCCACCTGGGAGCTCAGTGTGGGGACCTGTCTGCATTTCTCTCTCAGCAGGAGGCAGGGGTCCTCAAATCCCAGTCCCGAGGCCCGCGAGACCCCTCTCTGAATCCTATTGAGAGACTCTTCCTGAGTCAGCGAACCGTGTCCAGGGTCTGCTAAGGCTCGAGTGGGAGGGAATGAGAGCCCACCAAAGTTGAAATCAAGGAGGTAAAGAAGAAATGGGGGATTTTGTCGAGTTTTATTTTATTTTTCTGCCAGCCGTAGCTGGAAGTTTCCATTTGCCCATTTACTGAGAAGTATACAAGTTACCTCTATTATCCTTGTTTATGCTTTGCCGTTTTTGAAAAATCAAACTGCCCTTTATTTTGACTGTTTTTTATCAAATACCAGGGCTTACAAAGGCACCAAGGCATAAGGTCAGAAATCAAACCCATCTTCCTAAAATTGCTTGCGTCTGAGATGGTGACCCCAGGGGGCCTAGAGCAATATCTCATATTTTACTCTCAGCAATTACTTGTTTAACTTCCTAATACCTGGAACATGCTATGGGATATTTTCTCTCATTTTCTTTTGAAGCAAAGAATTCCAAAGTGCTTGGTGACAGGAGACGAGGTCACTCGGGGCACGAGGAGGGGCCGCGTTTCAGCGGCTCCCGCACACAGCGCGGGGCCCCACGGAGAAGCCGCGGGCCGGCCGCTCACTGAGGTCCTCCGTCCCCGGGGCTTTGTTTGGTCCCGCGGATCTCAGGGTCTTTACCCCAAAGGACATCTGCGCCCTGCACAAGTGGCAGCACTTCCTTCTCGTGAGCAAAGGAAACCTTTTGTCATGACGGTCGTTTTGTCCCATCTGCAGCTGTCTCCACCTGCCGTGTGTGTGTTGAAGTGATTTCATCGCATTAAAAGTATTGAAACTGTCCCAGTATAAATCACTTCGGAAAGGAAATTAGTGGTTTCCAGGTCGTCTCCCTAACAGCTCCCCTCTCACCTGACCGCAGGTGGCGTCCTGGGGTGGGAGTGAAGGCACAGCTGGCTCCCTGCGCTCACCCGCGGGCTCCCATCCGCTCTGGTCCCGCGCTCACTGCACCCCTGGCCCGCGCGCAGCCCCTCCCGACGCCCCGGCTCATGCGCTTAAGCCGCATAGGGGAAGATACAGCTTCGTAGTTACATGTGCATCAGGACATCTCATTTTCTTTTTCAGTTGTGGCACAATGCACATGAAGTCGATCATTTTAACCATTTTTAAGTGCACGGGTCGGTGGCATTAAGTCGATTTCATTGTTGTGCAGGAACATCATGTTCTTAAACAAAACCATGTTCTTGTTTATGGTCATTTTCTATTAACTTTATGTTATTTTACTGAATAGCATGTCTTAGAGGGTGTTTTTTAGCATTTATGTAACTTTTCCTCATCCTCTTAACCTTGGCTTGGCATCTATGGTAAATAGTTCTTTGAATCATTTCCATAAAAGCAGACATGAAATTGCTTCCAGGTTTTTGCTTTTGCAGGGAAACTGAGTCTTTACATACTTTCTTTCTTTCCTGCTAAATAATAAAACACGATCCAGAACCATGTGGGAAAAGGTGTGGTTTCCCCATTTTGTTGTTGCTGATAAAGCATGAAAACCCTCGACCTGGCAGAGGGGCTTGGGATCCAGGAGCACGGCACACCTGGGCCACAGCGCTGTCACAGGCGCCGTCGCCACATGCCCAGTCGGTGAGACTGTGGCCCTCGCACCATCCCCTGGCAGCATCCGCCCCCAGCCCCGTGGCGCTCGTCCAGGATGGCGCAGCCTCAGCAGTGACCTCGTTTACGTCTGGAGGGGGACTTAGGACCGAGTGCCCAGGGCGTGCTGCAGCTGTGCTGGTGCAGGTCTGAGGGTGCCCGCCGGCCTGCACCCAGACAGCCCGAACCCCAACAGTCTCTAGGGCTGTCCCTTTGGGCCAGACAAGGGGCCACTCGGGCGGTGTCTGAGGGGCAGCTCCCGGCTCCCGCGGGGTCAGCGCTGGCACTTCGCCTTTGCTTTTGGGGCGTCACGGCCGAGAACCTATCAGCGTGCAGGGGACGGTCCTCCCCGAAAGCCCTCGTGCCCACATCTCCTCACGGTAATGTCTTGGATCTTCTTCCCAGGAACTTCGCAAAATCAAATTAGGCCCGTGAGCCTGTGCTATCGATGTTAATGTTGCTCCCGGAGATTGTTCTACGGCGTCTGGGTTTAGAGGGTTTTGTAATTGCAATTTCTAATCAGGTTCCAGCCTCGGAGTCTGCAATCCCCTGGGCCCCTCAGTTCCCTCCTCCCCAAGGAGGGAACGGCCAAAGGGGACATAAAACTGTCATCGGACACTCAGAGGTCAGTCACTGGAAAAAATGAACAGCATATTGCCTCAGTGGTCGTGGATGATGAGTTTTTGGTTTAAAAAAATATCCTCTATTTCAAATGCAGCCCAAATCAGCCCTAATTGCCGGAACTGGGGGCTTCCAAATGCGTGTCTGCAAACTGGCAGAGGCGTAAGTCCCCATGTGCTGTGACAAGCTCTGGCTCCACTACGTCCTCGATCGCCGCGCCGGGGAAGCCTGCCTTGTACCCCAGGGCCCCGCTGCCTCCGTATGCACTTCGGTTGCGACGTGACTCACACGGGAAGTGCGCCTGCCGGGGCTGACTGACCGAAGGCTCCAGACTAGAGCAGAGGCGGCGCGTTCTCCTGGAGGGATTTTCTAAGCAGCTTTTGCTGAAGCGTGTCTGACACACACATTCACACACGCAGAGAAGTGCCCACGTCCTGATGGTGCACTTGGGTTTCCTGCGCCAGAGCTCCCAGAGTTCCGGCTTCACCACGTGCTCCCTGTTAAAGCAACACACCGAGCCTCGGACCCGTGAGGCCCTGGGGGCCGCCCCAAGCCCCTCTCCCGCCTGCTGCCAGACAGGCTGCTGCCTGGGCTCTGGGAGGACACGCGGGTGCTTCTCTTCTGCTGGTGAAAAGGCCTGAGGAGCGATGACGTGGTGGGACAGAGACGTCATCGGCATCGCACTTCTTACCCTGCGTTATCACGCGCGTTTGCCAGCAGCCAAGGGCGAGAACCCAGCACCCAAGAGGCGACCGTGGCCTTGGACGCCCGCACCCTGGACGCCCTGCTCGGCCGGCTCCGTGGCACCACCTGACTGCTGTCGCTGGGGCAGGCGGCCTCACACAGGAGTGTGCTGTTGTTGCTTCTTTAGGGGTTTGAATATTCTGACTTCCTGTCATGCTCAGAGCGCAGCAGACTCATCTAGGACCTCGTGGCACCGCCGCCGTCCGCATTGGAGGAAAGCGGCCCTCGCTGGGTTTGGGACGGAGCACCTTGAACCGGCCCTGCTTTGCAGCGTCCCTCTGTGACCTGGGACAGGGCGCGCAGCCGCGCGACCGTTAGTGGCTCCCTCACAGGATGCGTCGGGCACTTCCCAAATCGCAAACCTGCCGGCAGAGAAAACGAGCAGTTCACGGGCAAGCTCAGCTCTCTGCATTTGGATTTTCACACCAGGGCCACCCGCAGGCAGTACTTTGAGGCTCAGAATACAAGCTGCCTGCAGGGGCTAAATCGCTAGGCGGCCTCAGGGTCACAGAGTGCCCTTTTGTTAGTGAGGACGCTGTTCGCGGTCGGAGCCTGTGTGAACGTGAGCAGCGGGTCACTGTGTGTGACAAAAGGTGCCCTTTGTCCCTGGGAGATTTTGGAATTTCTTTGTGTGTGACACGTAGTCACGTTCTTTTTCCAAGCAGCAGGGTATCTGGTACCGAGATCTGGGTTTGAAAGCTAAACACAGGGGAGCAGACATGCTTGAGTGGCCTGTCATCCTAATAAATCTCTGGTTGACAAGAAATTACACATACATTTTAATTTCATTCGCTTTCCAGAAATGTTTATTGAACCCCTGCTGCAGATGCCGTGTTAGAGCCCGCGTGGGCAAACATCGGTAAGACGATTCCACTGAGACATGACCGATCCGATCGGTGCGCAGAATGGAAACCGCCCCAGGAGTTTTAAGCAGGAGGAGATGGAAAGTCGGGAAATCCCAGGACGCTCGGAGGGTGGCCCAGGGCCTGGCCTCCGGACCGGGGCTCTGAGCAGCCCCGAGGCACCACCCAGGTGTCAGGGAGGAGGAGGAACTGAGGACCCACGGCCACCAGCACAGCCCCTTCCCTGCCTCTGGACCTGCCAAGGGTGGGGAGTGCCAGGGTCCGAGGCCTCGATGACATGGAGCAGCCGCCGGGGCCTCGGTGGCGCCTGCGCAGAGTCTGCTGTACATGCAGCTGCACGCACCCGCCGAGTGGGAGGGGGACAGGCCGATGATGGGGGCCGGCCTGCGGTGTCCCGCCTGGAACACGGCAGGGCTGGGGCACCAGCAGTCGCCCCGGCCGGAGGGTCCCTGACAAGGCTTCCAGGAAGACAGACGTCGGCGTGCGGGGGGCGGTGCGGGCACACGCACACACCACAGGCCACGACCGGTTACACGCACCGGACTGCAAAGCGGGCGTCGGAGTCTGGGGCCTTGTCTGCAACGCCAAGGAGCACGGATCTCCCACCGGAGGATGGGAGTCGCGTGTGAACACGTGCTGCTTCTGCCCTTCTTCCTTCTGGGAAGGCCTCCTGATCTCGGCCGACATGGTGGCCCCGCGCGGGGAGGACCCCATGCTCCGGCCGCAGGCCCGCACCCCAGGGTTCCCGGCGTCCTTGGCCGTGTGGACAGGAGATTTCAGTCCGACCACTGGAGCCAGCAGGCACCAGGCCTTGGCTGTCTCTGCGCGTGTTAGTGAGTGTGAGCCCTTTGGGGTGTCGTTTGCTTTGTTTGCTCCCTGCTGGGGTTACCGGGGGCATGCAGGCTCTAGGAGAGGCCATGGGTCCCCAGAAGCCGCGTGGGATGCCACCAGCACAGCGGAGGGCGGAGCCCAGGGGCAGAGCGCGTCCCAGTTCCAGCAGCTTCGTTTGGACACTGGAGCCTGGGCTGGAGTGTCCCCTCCCACCACGACCTGCCAGGACTTCCCCGAAGACATCGGTGTGCACCTAGGAGGACCGACGGTTGGCTGGCGGAGGCCCCATCAAGGGGAGAGAACTGCATGCAGGGCCCTAGAGGGCATGGAGGTGGGTTTGCGCTCCATCGTCCGCGCTTGTTGACCTCCTAAACTGACCTTCCCGGCTGGAAGGCTCCTTCAGGTGGCAAGGAACAGAGGGAGGCGTGTCCCCTCCTCACGTCAGAGTGGAGAAGAGGGCAGGAGAGGGGAGTGGGGGTGGCAAGCTAACGCGAGGACAGCGTGGGAGGCACATGGAGCATTCAGCCAGGGCCCCCAAGGCCAGAGCTGTGGCTGGCAATGGGGGGCCGGGGGCGCTGGCGGCTGATCGGGGCCCGCAGGACAACAGCCCTGACAAGCGAGCAGCACAGGAGCCGCCAGCGGTTACTGGGAGCTGACTGCGTGGCAGGCCCTGGGCTGAGAGCGGCCCCCCCGTCACCGCTGTTTCCTGGTTGCTTTTCACACTTTCCTTCGTGAATGGAATTTGCGTCACGGTTCAGAAAAGCGTAAATACACGTACTGTCCCTCGAACAACAATACCAGTAATGATTTTCTTATATCCCTGCGGAGATGTTTCGTGCGCACGTGAGCGAATTTCTGTGCTCACCGTTTACTCTTTTCTGGCTTTCGTTCTTTTAAAACAGAAATGAAACCATTCTGCGCCCTGTGCCAGGCTCGGTGCTTTCGCTTGACGGCACCCTGCACTGCGTGGCTCTCTCCAGGTCAGAACATAAAAGTACCCATTTATTTTTGTTTACTTTTGGGCAGACAGCATTATACCCATGCATGGCCTGGGTTAACATCTTTTGTTTATTCTCCTATTAAAAGCTGTTGACGTTTGTTTGCATTTATTTGCAAATACAAATAACCCAGTAGAGAGAACCCAGCAGAGAAGTCATTTTCCGGGGTGAATGTAAACTCCCGGAAGAGTAACTGGAGGTCCAGGCTGTGAGCCTGCAACGTGGGCAGATATGCCAGGTGCCCTGCATGACGGTCACATCTGTCCACATCTGTCCACACCGTGACCTGCTTCCAGCACAGCGGGTTGCCCCGCGCCTGCGTCGCTGCCAGTGAGCTCACCGAAGCTAACATCGTAGTCTAGTTAGAGGGACATTGTCTTGTGGCAGATGAGCAGCTTTTTGTGTGTTGGGTCACCCGTGTTTGGTCTGTGGACAGCGTCGGCTGGTGTCAGTGTCCCACCTGGGAGCTGGAATGAGCTCCGCTTTAAGATCCTTCGTGTCCACATTGGGAGACGGCCAGGTTGCTACTTGAAAACTGCACGGGCTTTTTGCAAGAAGGGCTGCGTTTCTCCTGCACTTCTTGCCCTGAACTTGTTCTTCCTCTGAAAAACCTGCCCCGGGGCTCCCCACACACATCTCTCTCCTAAACTGGTGGGAGACCTCGGTGGCATTTTTAACAAAAAGGTCCTGAGCTATGGCAACACGGGCCCCAGAGGCTGGCCCTGCCCGCTGCGGAGGGCTGAGCGGCCGGCTGGCCCCTCCCTGGGGCGCAGATGTGGCCAGGACAGCCCAGGGAGACCCTGGCCCGGCCTTCAGGGCAGGAGCGGCAGCCCGCAGGTAGGCTCCAGGTTCTTCTCTCCTTCCTCATCGCAGCCGGCAATTACTTAGGTGCGCTAAGGATGCGCCGGGTCTTTCTCTGATCAGTTAGCCCATTGGCTTAGGGTGTCTGAACCTGGGCGCTAATGGCGTTTATGGCAGGAAAACGCTGTGCGTTGTGGGGTGGTCCAAGTGCAGTGACAAGTTCAGCAGCGTCCTTGGCCTCCGCCTGCTAGAGACCAACACGCCCCCTTCCCACGTGTGACAACAGAAAGTGCCTCAAGATGCGCCCTCGGGAGGCAAAATCACTCCAGCTGAAACACTGTGCTAAGTGGTGCATGTTCTTTATGTCATATAATCCCCCACAAGCCCCCAGCTGCGATCTGCCACCTCGAAGGGGGGACGCTCAGCTGCAAAGGTAGCTGTTGCGCCCGGTGTCTGAGCCTGGACGGCTGCAGGGCTGGAATGTGTCCCCAGAGCTGAGTTTCTGTCACCCTGAGCCCAGTGGGGCCTTATCAGAAACCCATGTCACCTACCTGAGCTAAGAGGTTTTTTTTTTTCTTTTTAAGAGAAGACCCGCAATTTTTTCTTCATTTGTTTTGCACATGTATTTGGGGCTCCTGTGACTGCCAGGCACTGTTTGGGTGGGGATGGGAGACAACCGTGAATGAAATCAGACAAGCCACCCTGTCCCCGAGCCCTCAGGACACGGGAGGTGCCACGAGGCCACGCCCTCACACAGGCAGCAGCGTTCCTGGCCGGTGTTATGACTCGTGTTGTCCCGCTCGCGGTGAGGGGCTTAGCTCCAGCCCGGCCTGGAGTTCCCGAGCGCGGCAACCAGGCGGAAACTGAAATAAGGCTTGGGATCGGAAAGCACACGTATTTCTAATTCAGTGTTGCGAAAGAACCGCTCAGTAATTTTTCGGGTCCAATCAGCGTTTAAATTTTTTCCCGCTTTCTCTCCCTTCCTGGGTGAATGATGGGGTTTTGATGTTCGTTCGAGTCGTTTAGCCGTGGAAGCGTGAGCCCAGCCCCTTTACCCCCCTCACGGGCTGGAGCTGATGCTGCGAGTCTTCTTGTTTCCAAAAAGGAGAATTTTGTTTCATCTTACATTCAGTGTAGATTCTCACCATAAAAGCGCCCACATAAGTCTCTAACGCCATGGAAGTCTTGACAAATGGCACCATAAACACAGGCAATTTTCCACATCTTGTTCACCGGCTTTTGAAATGTGCATGGTTTCTCTGTAGTACAATTGTCTATCCAGCTAACAGGCCATGTTACAGTCTGCCTGTATTTATCATTTGGATTAAAAAAAAAAATACCCTCACCTTAGATTCCCTATTTGCACAGGAACATAAATATCCAAGCAACCGGCAATATCTTGGCCACAGTTTGGTTTGGTGGCTCTGAGAAAAATAGCTCCTATTTCAATAACTGTTAATCCCCTTTCCACCACATGCGTTTGACTTTTGAAAGCCCAGGCAAACTCTAAAGTGCGTGCTCTGCACCTGATTAATGTGTACAAAAATGTTGAAATGCACCTTTGAAATAATCACGGCAGCATTGCAGTTCCTCTGGGCCCTTTCACACCTTCATCCGGGGCCCCTTGGGCGGGGCAGGGGGCAGAGAACTGTGTCAGAGAGGCCGGAGTGTTCGGATTCCACTTGAGACCGTCACAGATCACAGATTCACAGAATTGTTGAAAACTGAGTTATTTTTTATTATATTTGTACAGTCAGTGGAAAAGTTTGTTATTCTGTTAAGTCAATAAGATCAAGTCAGTTTTCCCCCAAATGCCTAAGTTAACCTGTTATTATAGTTTTTAATAACTATGTTTCAAATAGCTAGCAGCCCCTATCTATATACATCTAACTGTTACCGACATGTTATAAATATAACAAGGTAAATCCATGCGTATCAGCAGATGTGTTACGTGTCAGTTATGTAAAAATTATCTCTTTCTTCATTTGCTATTATTAATTGCACATGGCTCACAAGCTGCCATGTCAGGGTGTCCAGCTGTTTCTTGATACAGCAGGTCAAAGGAAAATGACAGGGACTTAAGCGAGATTAAGGCAACTTTTCTTTCACACACAAAAAAAGTCTGGAGATGGGACCTTCATGGCTGCCACGGTGGCACCAGAAAGCCATCGGGGACCGTGATTGCTTCCAGACGTTTCTTCTCATTTCTGAGAATGGGCCATTGACTCATGGCCCAAAATGGTTGCCAGGGTGCCGGGCATCACTGCCAGGTTCCAGGCAGCAGGAGAGAGGAAGGAGAGAAGTCCGTTTTCACACTTTAAAAAAATTAAAGTATAGTTGGTACACAGTGTTATAATACCTGCAGGTGTACAACACAGTGCTCTCACACTTACAGGCCTCTGTTCACACTCTTGTGAGGGCGTTTTGTGGGTGTGTCACACAGCCTTTCTGTTTGCATCTTGTCAGCCAAACCACACTTACGTGGTCACATCTGCCTGCGGGCGCTGGGGGAGGACATAGTCTTTTAGTGGGTTGGCAGCGGGCGCAGCTGAGCATGAGGGTCAGGACTCTGTTCCTGCGGAAGCCGGGCAACGCGCCGCACCCTCGTTTTAGAAGGGGAGAGAAACTGAGGCCCGACAGGTAAAGGAACTCGACTCTTCCTGCTTAAAACTGCAACTTACAGGTTAATTATCTTCTGCGCAAAAGCAGGTCCCCCCTCTGTTTCCCCCGACCCATGCAAACGCGGCCTGTTTCCTGCATGAGTCGGGCACCGGCAGGTGCACAGGAGCGCGTGCTCCCCATGGGCGTCGGCGTTGGCGTCGGTGGGCGCCGGCCCATCATGGGACGTCCCAGTTGCCAGAATCCTAGTTAAAACTTGTTTATAACACTATGGAACATGCACTGTTTTAACGAATACCGAGTTATTGGGATAAAAGAAGGAATTTTTACTCATAGCATCCTCTTCCTGGCATGTGCTTGTTGAATGAATGACTGGATGGACGGGTGAATGAACGAATGCATGGCTGTAGGTAGAGCTTAAACCAAGATGGCGTATGCGTAAATGAGTCACAATTCTCAGGATCAGTCTTTTTATTTTAACTTTAGGTATTCTCTCCTCTTTGGCATTTTGATTGTCTTCATTCCAACTTGGAACCCAGAGGGATGTGGCGTGCTCTCTGTCATCAGCACACCCCACCCTCAGCTCCTTTCTGCGGGGTGCGGCACCCACGTAAGGACGGTTTCGTGCTGCCTCCCTCACCAGGTGACACTGAGGAAGGAAAACTGTCCCAGAGCTGAGGGTTAGAGCCACTGTTTCTCCAATAAACACTTTCTCTCCCTTTTTCTTCTCCCACATTGGTGGCTATTAATTGTGGTCTCCTGTGGTATCGAGAGCAGAAGAAAGGGCGGTAAGATTGTCCCTGTGAAATGTGGGACTTTGGGCCTGTGGCATTTATTTGTTTAGATATTTATTTATTACTTAAAAGAGTTTTTTCTTTAAAGATTTAATAAGTCTGCTGGACAGACCCAGGGTAGCTACTTTTTTATAAGGTGGCCAAATATTAATCTAAAGGTAAATAAAATTCTGCCACTTTTCCTGGGGCCATACTAAGTACTATGGTTTGGGTCGTACGTGTCTTTTTTTTTTTTTTTTGCTTTGAGAGAGGAAAGGCCTTAGGGTTTCAGGGCTTTATTGAGCTGTGACAGGACATTGGAGGCTCTGTAATTTATCCGAGGGAAGCAGCCATCTCTGTGCCGTGGGTGCAACCTCTGCCGGCTGTTGCATTTGTGGCAAACGTTTGCTTCGGAAGCGGAAGGCAGAGTTTCTGGCCCCCTCAGAGGCTCTCGGGATGGTCCCTCTGGGTCAGCGGGGCTCCTTTGAGGAATTTAAACCTGTCCAATCCCAAGGGTCCTGAAACACATTGTAAAGCAAAATGTGAAGAGATATGAGTGAGGTTTCCCAGCACACACAGCACGTGGGAGGACACAGTCCCTGGTCCCTTGAAAACTAAGCCAGATATTCATGTCCTGGTTTATTTTTCCCTCTGGCCAAAGTAGCACAGAAATAGATACACAAAATCAAATAAAACAGAAATATAAAACAGTAGACAGAGCAAGCCTTGGGGGAAGCACTTGGAGACGTAAATAGGACTTGTTGCACATTCACTGGCATGGACGCTAAAAGATACGGAAAACTTAGACTTTTGGAGAGCCACAGGGTTCAGGACACGGTGCAGAGCAGAGGACCTGCAGTCAGGGTGGAGATCAGAGGTCCCCATCACAGCCACTGCCCATCTAAGGCGAGGCGTAATTAACCAAATTCTGGTGAGACGCAGAAATAAGAATAAGGTGCCTCTGTCCTTCCCGCTGTTGTGGCGTCGAAGTATCATTGTTACAGCGATAACGGATGTTCGTTAATATTGTTTCCTTAAGTGTTTCTGGGAGTTTAGACTGCGTTGTCCTCCTAAATATTTGCAGCCCCTCCGTAGAGGCGAAAGACACCGCTTTCCACTGGGTCCCCAGGACCTGGGCTCGGCCATGCGAGCTGCCTTGGCTTTTCATTGACCGAGGGTGTCATTTCCCACCAGGATCTTTAAGAGACAGTGCGAGACTCTCCATTATTTCTTTCCTTCCCCTGCCTGGGTCTCGGAGGGAAGGTGACAGAGCAGAATAGCAGACCGGTCACGCAGGGCACGTGCTGAGAGGGGGAGGTGACACGTTTCTGTTGGAAGCCACTCGGATCTGCAGCTGCTGGGCAGTGGAACGCGACTGTGTCCAAGCAAACCCGTTCGCTGGCAGAGCTATGTGTGGCCAGCCCTCTAGGGCCTCCAGTGTTTAACATTTTATACGTCTATGAAATTCAAGCACCTGGGACTCAGGGCTGTATATAAAAATAAAATAGTAGGTAGCCGTTTTTGCTATAACTCCCGGTCCGTGTGGTCCGGAACAGTGGCCACTAGGCACTCGTGGTTGCTGAACCCCTGAACTGTGGCAAGTTAGAGCAAGATGTGAATGCCCACCGGCCTTCCAAGAGTCAGTGCAGAGAGTGTGCAATATATCAATAACTTTTATACTGATCGGATGTTCAAATGAAAATGTTCTGAATGTACTGGGCTATCATTAGGTACACTAGCACAATTACTTTTGTCTGTTTTTTAAATTTTAAATGCGGCCACCACAGGTTTTAAAGTTACATATGTGGGTCATATCAGCCTTATCAGTCAGCCCTGCTCTAGGCTGTGGAGCCAGTCGGACCTGGGTTGCTGCCTGAGCCTGGCCAGCGTCCCCAATGTGGGGCAGACGTCGCCGGCGTCCCACGGTCCCTGCGCATCTGTAAGGCGGGAGTCCGGGTTCTTCCCACGGGGGGCCGCGCGGGCTGAGTGAGAATCTGGACGCAACAGGGCCGTTCTGCTCTTCTGCTCTGCCGCGTTTTTCGGAGCCCTCCTTGTCTTCACAGTGGCTCGTCTTTTCTGACCGGGGCTGGGGGGCAGCTAGTCCCCAAACTTTCACATGCCCCTGGAGCCTGGCCCCGGAGTCCTGGCTGGATGCGCTGGCTGGGCCCTGGTCTGCCCTGACCCGCGGGGAGGCCCCCTCGTTCTGTGGCGCGACGGCCCCCGGGGGCCCGGCAGGGTCTCGCATTGCCGTCCGCCCTGATTTCATTATCCGCCTCCGTAGAAAATGCAAAGGGCCCGCACTCTAAGGGATTGCGGCGGGATGTTCATCTTGAAATCATCCGTCTTTATTGATTCCTTTGACATGCACGTTTGGGGTCCATGAAAAGCAAATTCCCTGCGGACTACAAATTAATTCCCTTCATAAATCTATTCAAAGATGCCAGGTTAGTTTATTTTTCCTGATGGTTGATCCATGAGACAGACTGAGTCATTTGAAAAATGTGTGTCTTACCAGTTTAAAACATTTTTATTTAAAAACTTCCCTCTACTTTAGTTAGATATTCAAACTAATTTATATACATTTCATTTACAAATTTTTGGACTCCTTCAAGAGTTTTTTTCATGTGTGTATGGTAGTCTGCAAAGATTTAAAGCATTATTAATATCGTAAACCTATTGATCGAAAGGCCTCATATTATGGTGGTCGCTGAGGCTCGCAGCCAGTTATGAAGCTGCGAGCTTCGCGCTCTGTGTCCCAAGCGCCAGACCGCAGCCCCCCGTGGCTGTCCCGCTGCCTCCCAAAGCGGCCCCTCCTCACCTCCCTCTGCAAGGCCAGAGTTAAGAGACTACAGGTTGGACCCAGCCTTTGTGGGAAGCGTAGGGATGACACAGGCTGACCACGGTGACCGCGCCCCCACCCCCACCTGCAGCAGCTGCCCGGGCTGCTGGGTCTGAAGTGCACCCAGGGCTCCATGCAGAGCCCTCCTCGGAGCTGCCCTCTCCCACGAGCCCGGTGAGCGTGTCTCATTGCCTTGACACCCTTTTCTCCAGAATGCCCCTTGGGATTCTGGGCCTCCTTAACCGCCTTTATTGCTTAACTTCAGGTTCGGCTGCAACTTACTATGACCCAAAATAATAGTGATCTAAACAAGATTGACATTTATTTCTCTCCCCTGTAAGCCAAGACCTCAGGTAGTATCTGTGGCCGCTCCTGTGGCCTCCCAGAGCCCCGGGGCTCGGCTCCCTTTCATCCTGTGCTGCTTGGCATTTCTCTACCTCATGGTCCAAAATGGCTGCATGGACTCCTGCCATCATGACCACAGGCCAGTCTGCAAAAAAGAAGGTAAAGTAGGGTCTGCCCATTGTCTGTTAAAATGGCTTTCCAGCATCACACGTAACACTCTTGTTGGTGGACAAGTCCCCACCCTCGACCCACCCCTTTTGAGCAAGAGAGGCGCCCATGCTGGTAGACTATGCCAAGCTGCAGGGAGGAGGGTTGCCCCTCTGCGGGTGGGGCGTGGAGTCCAGAGTTTCTGCTGATGGTGGCATTTCAGCCTCACGGCTGCTAGGCACAGAGGTGTCGGGAAGCCTGGCTTACACCGTGAGTGGCAGGGAGTGGCACTGCTCCCCCAAGGGAAGCAGTGGCTGGGCCCGGCAGCAGAGCGCTCACTCAGGGACGGGCAGGCCTGAGGGCAGGGAAGCCGGGCAGTCTCGGGCTGGCAGCGTCTGGGAACTCTCTCCCAAGCCCGGCCGGAGCCAAGGAAGACTCCTACACGGAGTGCGCTGCAAGCTGGGAAGGTGAACAGGTAGGGTCCTGAGCTGCCAAAAGCTAGAAAGGTGATCGGATAAGGGGAGGACGCCCCCGGCCGTTCCTACCGGATTGAGGGTGGGGCCGGGGATGGCAGGCAGACGCACCGCAGAAATCAGAACGGCGGCAGGGGTGGGGCTGGACCAAAGAGGCCTGCCAGTCTGGCCTGGGGAAAGAAGGGCTGGGAGGGGGACCCACTCGAAGCACACGAGAGCCTAGGAAGTTAACTTGTCTTCCTGAGAAAGCCCCTGGCCGGTCCCCCACCCAAAGCAGAATGGCAGTCGTGTTGTGGCCCATGGCCTCCGGGCGGGACTCTCTCTCTCGCGCTGCCTTGGTGAAGCGTCAACAGTATGTTCTCCTCTCTCCTCTCCAGGGGTGCAGGACCTTGTGGCCCTGCACCCACATGGCCAACGGCTGTGCCAGCGCCTCGTGCCGCCTCCAGGAGGCAGCCTCACTGAAGCTGGACAGCAGCCGGCAACAAGCTGCACTTAGCGGCTGCCTCGGGCTCCGAGGACAGCGCTTTAAAATGGAGCAGAGCTCCGGGCACTGGCTTTTGTTCTGACGTTGCCGTTGCCGAGGACGGCCGAGCTCTGCCTGGGTTCCGTGGCGGGGCTGAGCTTCTAGACAGGGCGTCAGTCCCCCATTCTGCAGGACGGTGCGTCATCCGAATGGAACCTTTTTTGTTTTGCGTCAGCAGCCATTTGTTGCTGCTCTTGTTCAGTGACACTCTGCTTACGTAGGACTGGCCGCCTTAGTCGCTCGGCTGCGCCAAGGTGCCAGGGAGGTCGGGAGGTGCTGTCTCCATAGTCTGCAGCCACGCTCTTGCTAAAAATTAGACGTTAGTCAAAGAAATCGGGAAGGGAGTTCTTAATGGTTTTGTGAAAAGTCTGTAGCAGAATTGACGCTGGTCTGATCTGCCTGGACTCTTTACCACTGATTTTCTGCTCACGCTTGCCGGGCTGTGCGTTGCGACCTTTCTGAAAAATTATCTTATTTAGTCCTTTCATCTTTTTCTTGAAACTGGCACTATTATTTTGTCTCATTTCCAAACGAGAAGCTGGAGGCTCAGCCGTCCCTGAGATCACACGGCTCATCGGAGGCAAAGCTTTCCTCCCACTAACTGCACGCCGACCGCATTCCGGAAGTTTCCCGGGGTTTCGGAGACAGAGGCAGAAAGAGGTGGGAGTGATGGCAGTGGAACTCAGGGGTTCTCAAACCGTAATGTTCATGCGAATCACCTGGGGATTTTGGTAAAATTAAGCTACTGACTCAGTAGATCTGGGTGGGCTGGGAATCTGCCTCCCTAACGAGTATGCAGGCCACGCCACCGGCAGGCCCGGGACCCCGGCACGGTTAGCACAGGGAGAAGACGGGAGTGTGAGGGCACGCTGCTAGGGCCGCTCGGCCCCAAGAACACTGATGGTGTAAAACCGTGGAGGCCAGGTTTCTGGGAGTGGTCAGCGCTGAGCTGGCCGTGGGAGCCTTCGGGTGTCCCCACATTTTGGAAGCGCAAGACGACTGATCTGGCTTAATCATCCCAGTAAAACGCAAATGGAAGGAGAAGACAGGGCCTCTTCTCCCGCACGGGTTCGTGCCGCAGGACCGGGGCACTCCGGGTGTTTACCGGCATTACACAAGCGATTTATATGTGGAATAAATATTCTCAAATCTTTATAAGGTGCCTAAAATATTTATGGTCATTTTGGTCTGCATGTCGTATTGCCGTCCTACACGAAGCAATTTTTACACTATCAGGCTGTCCCATTAATCATTCCGGCCTGTCCCCAGTGACTCTAACCCGGAGGGGGCCTATTACATCCAGCAGCCGGAGCCGAACGGCCGACTGTTTCCTCTGGCCGTTTCATCGAACGGTTCCCCAGCCTGTGGGTACCACTCTGTTAGGAAGGCACACTGTGGTCGTCACGTGTCAAGTTGACATGTTTACATTTCTTTTTCTGAAGAGAAGTAATGATTAAAATGGAACATCTCACAAAAATTTCGGCCCGAAGAAATGAAGAAGGGGGAGCACTCAGCCCCAACTGGTGCTGAATTGGCCAAATCGCTGCTTCTGAAAGATCAGAGCGACCTCTCATCCCTCCTCTCTGCTCCCAGAGTCTCCGCAGAGCCCTGAGGTGGGTGAGGACGATTGACAGATGTGGTGTTGGAATTCATGGGAGGATACAGGCTTGGAAGTGGCCCCTGGTGGGGCTGCGGCTCCCTGGTAGCCGAGAGCGTCGCGGTCTCAGACGGCAATTCTCTGGCTGTCTCAGAGTCCAGTTCGGCTCATGTCAGGGGCGCCCTTAAGAGGACAGATACTATTTGACTTAATGTTGAAGAGGAGACAAGGAATCAGACTGACCCCGATAAACTTGGTCCCCATGCCTTTCTTTGCATTTGTGTGAGCACCTCCTCAGAGCGGGGGACGTGGACATGCCTCCTCGCACCCGAGCCGTGGTCGGACACCCTCGTCGTGAGACTGACGCTGAGCAGCCAGCCCCACCGAAACAAAGCCTGCGCTTGACCTGCTCGGTCTCGGACAGTTTAGCCCTGAGGAGAACGCGAGACCCGTGGTCCAAGCTATAAGCTTACCTAACCTTTTAACTCACCTCTGACGATGTTCCCACGTGGCATCCTTCTCTGCACAGCTGCACTTCGCGGGTAGAATTTTGTGAGCGGTTGCTTTCAGTCACTGAGCCTTCACACGTACAACGTGTTGCATTCCCCTGAAAGTCACACATGCTGTCAGTGTCACAGGGACCCTCTGCCCCTGGCTGTCACATTACCTCATTACAGACAGAGCGAAACACCGTGCCTCTCTCTGCCACGTAAACCCAGGCACGGACCCGACCCTTCACCTCGGCAGCGAGGGAAGTGGATTCGCAGGGAATCAACACCAGCCCAAGCCAAGCCCACGGGCCGAGCCCCCACCCGGAGACGCGCCCCCGCCCCCCAGTCACTGCCAGGACCTCTCGTGAACGCGGGGGGCAAGAGTCAATGTTTCTCTGAACACGGCGAGGTTTGCAATAACCCTGCTGTAGCAGCACGCTGGGCGGGAGAGCTGACCGCGGGTTAGAATGCAACATCGATGACCGGGATTCAAAGCTTGTTGGCGGGCCGACAGCCCCACGCGGCCCATTGCAAACACGCGACTGCAGACGTCTGCGCGCGAGGAAGCCACAGCTGCTGAACCCGGTACGGCCCCCACGTGCCAGCCCAGGCGCAGGAGGCTTTGGGCAAAAAGGCACAGTGGGGAGGCGGGCTTGCTCCCCTCAGCCCCGAGCCTGCCCCTCCCCGCCCCCGCCCCCGCCCCCACCTCCACCTCCAGGAGGCAGGAAGCGGACAGGCTGCCGAGCCCAGCGGCCACGGTTATTTTATGATAACAGTGCTCCCTGGAGTGGCCTTAGTGGTGTTATAAAAAGTGTTTATTGTGGACAAAGCCTGTATTCTTGGTGCTGGCAGTAAAGGCCACTGAAAGGCAAACACAGCTGTGGCTACGATTTGAATTGATTGATCCCATGCTTTAGACACCTCATTAGCCAATCAAAGTCACTTTAGAGCGTGCAGGAAACATCTACAGAGAACGAGGCCGCTGCCCTCTTCCTGCTGCAGACAGCAGCGGCGCTCCTCCCAAGCGCCGCTCGCTCCCACGCCGCCTTCCCAGCGTTTCCTAAGCCCTGAGCTACGGCTCATTTTTGTCCTCCGAGGCAAGAGCAGGAACTAATCGTGGGAGGCAGCCGACACCGACACCGGGGGAGGCCGCCGTGAGTGTGACGGGGGGGGGGGCGGTGGCAGGCCACATGCTTTCTGGAGGGCACTGAACGGGTCGTGCCAAAATCACACCTGGTGGAGACTTTGGTGTGGGCTGTGGAAGGGAAGCCAGCGGCACCTGTGCAGCTCCGACATCTCTCAGGTCTTTTTCTTGGAGGGAGAGTAGATATGGCCTGATACGGCCTCAGGGCAGGCGGGGGAGGCCCCAGGCCAGCGGGAGGAATGCGCAGGGTGCAGACAGGTGGCGCACTGACTGGCTCTCTCAGGCGCGGACGTAGCTAAGAGAGCCCAGCCCTGTCGGTGTCCAACACGTAGCCTTGCCTCCTCGCCTTGCCGGGAGCCATCCACGGGCGGCGCCCTGCGTCTTACCAGGGGCTGGCCACTGAGTAGCTCATGTCCGCTGTGCTGGGTGCAGGACCTCAAGCGGACAAAAGGTGTGGCCTTTGCCTCGGAGTCAAGGAGCTCGCAGCCTGGGCCGTAAAGGGGCGGTTCTTAACCTATCGGGTGCGGGGAACCTCGTTCGCCACCTGGCAGCCTTCTCAGGTGCTGCGTTAAAATTCACTGAAAATATAGATCACGGAGAAAATCAGTGGTGCTTTGTTGCCATCGCCTTCCCCTGGCCGGGCCCTTCCCAGGCAGAGCGGCAGAGTCCACAGGACCTCGCCCCTTCTCCCTCACTGGAGACTCCAGCCAGCGTTCAAAGGCAGGCCAGGCGGTCAGAGTGAGCCGTCATTCAACGCAGAAGCGCTCAGAAAGCCCCAAACGTGGTCGGCGTTGGTGACAAGAGCGGGCGCTGGGTGACCATAGATTTCCGTAATGGCCGCACTTGGGCCAACCAGCCGGCGGAGTGGCGTTAAGGAGCACAGAGAATGGCAGCCTCCGTCATTGGCACAGTCAAGGTCCCTCTGGCCCGGGGCACATGGACAAAGGCCGCTACCCGCCTGTCCCAACAAGATAGAGTCTGATGGGCTTTATGGGGCCTGGAGGCCAAGCAGCCTTAGACTTACAGACATGGAAGGCGTCAATCTCAGCTTGCTTGCACGTCAAAGAAACGTAGCGCAGCGGGGCCGAGTGGAGCCCACAGTGGCCCCGGTGGCTCGTGGGAAACCAGGAGAGAAACACCCAGGCTCGTGCTTGCACTTCAGGGCCCTCCATCTCTACGCCTCGGTCTGTGCCGGTCACGCAAAGTCGGGGAGAGCCCGCCGGTGCCGGGAGCTCGTCTGTGCTGTTGTGCACCCAGTAGCTGCCAGCCAGTGAGCTGGGCCCCTGCATCCCGGCTGGCCGCTGGGCAAGCCTCTGAAGTGCCCGCACTTACACAGGCGCGGGTGCCGAGCTTCTGTGGGGCTGTGACCGGCAAAGTCAGGCACACGTTCACACCTAACGGCCGCCTGTTGGGGACTCCTGAGACTGCTGGGACCCGATTAAATAAACAAGCAAATGTTTTCGGGGTTTCCTTCAGGATTCGAGGTCAGTCAGAGCCCCAGCAGCATGAGGGAGTGACCTCGGGCCTCATTCCTTAAGTCTCAGCAAGCGACCACTCAGACCCTCCCCCAAAGAACCCTGTTCCTCACACCTGTGTAAGAGCAAGCGTACAGAGTTCCTTGCACAAGAAAACCCTCAAAGAAGCATTTCCGTGTTTGCCAGAAGCTGGAGCACCCTGGTCTGTTTATTTTACAAAAGTAGGGTCCTGATTTCCGTGACCTTCTTTTCCCTAAGAAAGACGCCAGCCAGTGCCTCGTGTCAGTGACTGAACATCTGCACCCTCCCCTTTTCAGGTGTGTGGGCACCGTCGTCCGGGTACCACCAACCCTGTCCGCTGTGGAAGGGCCACCGCCATGGCTGCCGCTGTCCCAGCACTGTGTCCGCCCCCCCCCCCCTCGGCCTGGGCCTCGGTGGGCCTGCTTGGTGGGTCAGGGGCTGAGTACAGAGACCTGCATAGACAACCACCCTGCCGGAGTGCCTGCCGGGCCATAGCCGGAAGCTAATCTACGTTCCAGCCGGTGTTTCTAGTCAGCGGGAACCTTCAGGAACCTGAGAAAACGAGCTCAAATTTACTTGGAAAAAGATAGCCCCCAAATTTTGGAAGTGGCATCTATTTCCTGGGTAAGCATCTTTTAATTAAAGATATAGATCAAATAAAAGGTTGTTTGCGAGAAACAAACCCAGATAATATTTTCCATTAGAGAATCTGTGCTCATTTGTTTTCTCACATGCTTGTATTTTTAGGGAGAGATTAGCCTGTCGGGGGCGACCAGGCCCCCACCGCCGTCTGAGGCGCGCTCCCTGGCGGTGCCGGTTGACCTCCCTTCAGCTGCAGCCCCAGCAGTGAAAACCAGCACCACTGCCCCGGGGGCAGCTCGAGCCTTGACTGTCGAGCTGCGGGAAGCACCTGACTGCTGGGGAGTTTTGAAAGTCCAACGCTGAGGTAAACTGAAGCTCGTAAAAGGGAAGTTAGACACAGGCAGCTAATAAATTAAGCGTAATGTGCTTAAAAAGACTCGGTTAACTAAGTTCGACAAATGAGCGCAAACAGGAAGTGGTTCCCTTTAACAAGGTTGCCTAAATGTATGATTTATAAACGGAATAATAAGATTCAGAAGCCGAATTAAAAGTTTCAGGGAAAACTAGAGTATAACTTCACTAAACTGAATCTGATTCAGAAACCGACTGAATAGTGTTTAAACCCTGGAGGGTGTAATGAAACTCACGTTAACACGAAGAAATGAACTCCGAGTCAGAGGCCAGCCTAGAGACCACCGACTGTCCTGCTGGGCCAGAACCTCCTCCTTAGCACGGAGCGGTTGCTGGGGTGTGCGTGTGTGTGTGTGTGTGTGTGTGAGTGTTTTGATTTGTTTACTTTTCCTTCCTTCCCACGGATCTAAAGTGTGGAAGGGCTTCCTGTGGCTGGATGCTCGGCAAAGCTACAGAACCCAGCGCCGGGACCCCTGCTGCTGCTCGGGGACCCAGGTCAGCACTGGGTGCCTACAATGGCAGGGGAACCAGCGTCCCCTCCCTGGTTCCCGGGGACAGAGCGGCTGTGCTCTGGGCTGAGGGACGCCGGAGCCAGGACCTCTGCTCCCGGGAGCACGGGGAGCAAGCCCACGCCTCACCCACGCTCACCCTCGGTGCCCGTCCTGCGTTTCCCATTTTACCGCATCCGACAGCCGAGTGACTCTCAGGGGACAGGTGAAGGCTGGGTGGCTTGAACCCTTGAAACGAGGGATCAGCCCAAACAAATGGGGTGGGGGCTGCCACAGGGGCTGGGACGCGATAATGGGGGCGGGAGGGGGGCACGCGGCCGTTATGGCTCTTCCTGGCCGAGAAAAGCCCGTAAAAGCTCCCTTGACAGATTCACAGTAATCGTAGCTGTTGTCCGAGCTGTGTGAGCAGCCGTGAAAATGGATGAAAATGAGCATTTCTGTCCTTCGCATTAAACCCAAAGCCATAAGCACACAGGGCACTAGAGTCGGCAGGGCTCCGGCAAACGCCTCGGCTGGGAGCACCGGCCAGGTTAAACCAGCCCCGGGAGGCAGCGAGTCTGGTTCGGGATGTCCCACCCAGCCTTCCCCTGCTGCGTCCCTTCCCGTGACCGGGCATTCAGCTTGATGTTTAAAATGTACTTTTGTTGCAGAAGGAGAGACCGGAAAAGACCCACACGGCACCGGGAGTAACGAGGGGAAAGTTTATTAACGCATGCGGGCCCAGTGGGGTCTCTCTCAAAGCCCGGGCCGAGGACAACAGCTCCCCATTCCTTTTCTGCTGGGCCCAAAGTGGGGGGTCTTGGGAGGCGTGGCACAGTTTTGGCGCGAAGCAGTTCACAGAAACGGGAAAGAAGCATCTACAGCTGTAGGGCCAATGGCACCTCACCTTTGGCATCTCATCCTTGATTTCCCTCTGCACCCTGTGGGCAAAGGACACTGTATTAAAGCAGATCGTTTTTCTTTCTGGACGGGAAGCTTCACCTTACGGTGACCTTGGAGCAGCCCTGAAGCCTTGCTTCCCCAAAGCGCCACACGCAGGGAGTCGATGGCTGTTCTGTGCCCTCCAGCCCCTCGGAGTTCTGAGATCAGTGGGCAATGTAGAATTTCTCTGAGATTCTTAAAGAAAGAAAACGTTCGGGGCGGGGACCCTGGCAAAGCCGGCGAGGTGCAGCCTGGGCGCAACCGTGAAGAGGACGTTGCCAGGACACTCGGTGAAAAGAGTGAATACTTTATTGCCGTCCTTTCTGAGTTCAAAGCAGCAGCCCAGGGCCCTTGGGTCGGCCACCTGTTTTAGTAAATGCAGTTTCATTGGCAGCTCGGGGCCGGGATCAGGGTAAGGCAGGCGAGGCGGGGCGGCATCCGGTCTTTATGCACATATTTGATGTTTTGTTCATCACAGTGATGAATTTGAAATTTCGAATTATAGCATCAGAGCGAGGTGTAGCTTGCGCTTTTGGGTGCCTCCTATGACTTCTGCAACTGTGCTGCGGACTCACGCGGTCCTGGCTGCAGAGCCAACTTCCCCGTCACCCTGGGCCGCAGAGCCTGGTGTCGCTGCTCCGCGTGTTGACAGGTCCTGTCCTACGCACTTTGTTACACACTTAATCACCTTTGAATTCCCTGCCTGGTATGTAAACTGAGGCACAGAGAAGCCATGTGACCTGGCCCAGGTCACACAGGAAGCCAAATGCCGCTGCTGGGGTCTGAAGCCTGGTGGTCGGTCTGCAGGCTCGGCCACCACCCTGTCCTCCCGCCTTGACTTTTTGTGTCCTTTTTCCATTTCTAAACGCCTTATGTCCACTTTCCGAGCACACAGGTTTCTTGATCCCGGTTTCCCAGGCTTCGTGCTAAGAAGTTATTTCCACGTCAAATGCAGATGGCTGTATTCAGAGCCTATACAGTGAAGTTCGCTGCCCAAAAATGCAGCACGGCTTGTTTTTCTCAGCAGCGGGATCCATTCACGTGGTGAGACAAATGCTGTGCTGAGAGCAGCTCCCCGCACACCGGGGGGAGGAGCCACTGCCGCCCTGGGCTGGTGGGTGCGCGCGGTCCCCCTGCCGGCGTGCTTGGGCCCAAGGCACGTGACAGCGGCCTTTCCTGCGAGAACCTGCCCCCTCCGGTTTTCCCTGTCGGCAGTGAGCTTGGGAACAGGCTGCCGGGGGTCCCGGGACCTCTGCTGCCTCCTGAAGTGGTCACCACAGACACGAGCGGCTCTTCTGACCCCACTCCTTCCTGGGTGACTGGCTACGGCACCTCGGGGTCAGTGGTCCTGAATCGTCCTGGTCACCCTCTCCACCGCTATCACGGCCCTGGTGGCAAAGCTGTCCTCTCTGTGCGGCTGCTCCTTACATGGGGTGTCATTGAACAGACCACCCATGTGGCCCTCTGGTGGTGCAGATGGAGAGGCTGGGGGCCCCGCAGACCTGGTGAGGGGGGCCGGGGAGCATGCATCTGTAACAAGCACCCAGGTGTTTTATGCTCGTCTCCGTCAGGGAACCCTTATCACGCTCACTTTATCGACCTGGGAAGGCGGCTCAGAGAGTGAAGCGACCTGTCCAGTGTCTCGTCGGACGCGGGCAGGGTCCCCGGGCCCCAGGTCTGCAAGGCTGCAGAGTCAGCCTTCCTCACGCTTCTCGCAGCGGCACGTGTGGTGCCGCCCAGGCTGCCCCGTGAGATGCGGTGCCCCATAGAGCAACACTTTCAGCTCTGCGGGAGCCGCGCTGGAGAAATCATTGCCCGAGATCGTGACTACCTCAGGCTTCGCTCAAGGTCCCGGGCTGATGACTTGGGGGTAGCAGGTTTGGTATGGAGGCCACCCCAGAAAACAGGAGAGGGGGCACGGAGAGCCGGACTGAAGGTCGGAGGAAGTAACGTGAAGGGGTGTTGTCCCTGGTCCCCTGTGAGCACTGGGCTCCCCTCCAGACCTCCGAGCAGGTGGAAGGGGCCCTCGAGTGTATTCAAAGGCGGTGGAGCATAGCAGCTGCCATCTCCCTGAAGCTGCAGGTGGGCCGCAGGGACGGCACACACACACACACACACACACACACACTACACTCACGCACGTGCACACACACTTGCACACACACACACACATACCTGCTGTAAAAAGCCCCTTTTTAAGTGAACATTCCAGAACCATGTTCTCAATGACTCCGTCCTGTGAACTGGCCGCTCAGACCCCCCACTTGGCCAGGGCGCCTCACCCGCCCTGCTGGCCAGAGCCAGCGCCTAGTCCGCCCCTTCTCAGCCCCCGGGGGCCTGAGGCCCCCTGCAGCCTCCTCCCTCTAGCAGCTGTAGAGGGCCGTCCAGTTGGGGCTCAGGAAACACCAGTCAGGCCACCTCCGCACCCCACCCTGAGCAAGCGTTTCCCACTGCCGTGGGGATTCAGACCCATCGCCTAAGCCCCCAGCCCCCCCAGTCCCTCCAGCCCCTGCCCACCTGCCCTTCAAGCTCCTCGGGGCCCTCGACCGCTCCCCGGAGCTGTGGCACTAGCTCCCCCGGCCTTGGCCTCGGCATGGCTGACCCCGTCTCGTCGGGCCCTCGTGCTGGCCGCCCTGGCCTGGCCCCTCGTGCTCTCCAACACTCTGCTCTCTAACGGGACTGAGGGTCGCTGGACAGCTCTGATTGGTTTGTCATTTGTGACCAAACCCCCACCCCCACGGAGAATGGAAGCCCCCCGGAGTGGAGATGCCTGTCAGCCTCTGCCTCCCCCAGCCCTGCTCTCTGTAGACACCCCGGGTCCTATGGCAGGGCCTCAGTAAATAGATGCTGAAAGAAACAGATTTGCTCAGCCCTACAAATTCATGCATCGAACCCAGCAAAGCATACACATTAGTCCCTACACCCACTTTCTGTCATGCTCCTTAGAGAGGCGGGGATCGCAAGATTAAGTTGGCAGGGAGGGATTAAGACTTCCGGAAATCACGGGTTGAACACATGCAATTATTTGTTCTTCCCTCCAACATCCGGCTATAACGTACTAGGAGAAATTAAAAACTCACTGAACAAGAGAACAGGAGACCAGATGCCCATGGCTGACAGGTGTCGGCCGCTTTTCTGAACACAGGATGCTGAGACCTTGGTGTGTGCAGGTTGTGGGGAAGCTGCAGGGGCGCCCATTAGTGATGATGAGCCCCAGAAAGATCTGGGGTTCAGAGGCACCAACTCCTCTACAGGGAGGGCAAGGGCTAAGGCGAAACGAGGAGAATCCGCACCAAGTCTGAGAACGGAGCCGTTAGACCTCCAGGAGCCCCCTTAAAGGGGCAGGTTCTCGAAGGAAAGGCCGCCGCCAGTGCCTTGGGCCCAAGCGCGTCGGCAGGGGGGCCGCGTGCCCCCACCAGCCCAGGGCGGCAGTGGCTCCTCCCCCCGCTGTGCGGGGAGCTGCTCTCAGCACAGTGCACCTTAAAGCCGCACAGAGCCAAGGTGGCCATTGTAAATCTGCCCAGTCCTTAGGGGAAATGCGCAAGCTGAAAGCTTTTATACATCGCCCCAAACTGATCAGCCGCTCAGGGACAATCCCTCAAAAAAATAAAAGGGACCACAGCAGAGTGCTTTGCAGAGATAAATGGCTTTGCAGCCTCCTCGGCGGTATGCAAATTGGAGGACATCCGCTGGCCTTTTCTGCATGAGAGCTTGATTTATTTTGGAGAGGGAGGCCCCCGGGAGGCAATGCTACAGCCCTGGGGACAGTGCTCAGGCCTGGGGTAGGGGGGCTGCATGGCCCAGCAGTTCTAGGACAGCTTTTCTGAGAAGCCCTAGTGCCTGGGCAAGGCAAGCAGGCGGGCCGCCCCCTGACGCAGGTTTGGGGCTGGCACCTCAGTGCCTCAGTGCTCCGCGCTAGCTCCGGAAGCCAAGACTGCTCCCCTCTCCTGAGTCTCGGGTCTCTCACCTTTGTCTCTGCATCAGTGTAACACTCACATTGTCTGGCCCCATCCACCCTCCCGACTCTGTTCCAAATGCCTTCCTTAAACACCGCTTCTTTTTTATCTTTATAATACGAAAAGGTTTTATTTTTTCCAGGTTTGTAAGTTTAAAGTGTCCAATGTCAGGATGATACCTACGGTGAGATGACCGCCGCAGCTGGGTTGGTCACGGGCTCCATCCTCCCACAGAGTCTCCACTGTGAGCGTTTTGAGGTTGACGTGCGTAACAGTTTTCAAGCATAAAATACAATAGTGCTGTTAACCATAGTCGACAACCTGTATGTTACACTCCCACAACGTACTCCTCTCCCGCCTGGAGCGTGTGCCCTGACCACCTCCACGCATTCCGCCCCCTCCTGCGCCGGTGACTACCGACGTGCTCTCTACTCTATGAGCCTTTAGCTTTGGCTTTCGTGCAATCATACAGTGTTTGTCTCTCGCTGTTTGAGTTGTATCACTAAGCATAATGCCCTCAAGTTCCATCCATCTTGTCATAAATGGCCGGCTTTTTACCTTTTTATGGCTAAAAAAATATCACACTGTGTTTATGTACCACATTTTCTTTATCCCTTCACCCACTGGGGAACATGGACTGCTTCCATAATGTTGGTTATTGTAAGTAATGCTGCAGTGCGCGCGGGGGGAGCGATCCCCCCAACACAGTGCGTTATTTCCTTCAGGCGTGCGCCCAGAAGTGAGACCGCTAGAGTTTATGGCGGTTTTATTGTTTATTTTTTGAGGAGCCCCCACCCAGCTTTCCACAGTGGCTGTGCCAGTGTGCATCCCCACCCATGGTGCCCAAGGCTCCCCTCTCTGCACTTCTGCCGCGGCACTCGTGGTTTGTAGAGTGGTCGGCGGTAGCCCCTCCGACACGCGTGAGGCGACGCCTCACTGCCGTTTTGATTGGCGTTTCCTTGAGTAGTGACACCGGGCACCTTTTCTTGCCCCCGTTGGCCATTTGTAGGTCTTTGTGATTTTGCTATTGAATTATATTAATTATATTTTGGAAATGTTAACGCCTTATCAGGCACATTATTTGCAAACCATTTCCCCCTCCCACAGGTGCCCTTTTTGCTTTGTTGGTTACTTCCTCTGCTGGGCAGGGACATTTTATTTGATTTGTCTGTTTGCTTCTGTCGCGTGTGCTTTTGGTGTCACATCCAAAAACTGTTTGCCAAGATCGGTGTCAAAGAACTTTTCCCTTACGTTTTCTGCTAAGGTTTTTTATGATTTCAAGTCTTACGCTTACATCTTCCATCCATTTTGAGTTAATTTTTGTGAATGGTGTTAAATAGAGGACCAGACTCATTCTTTTGTGTGTGGATATCTGATTTTCTCAACACCATTTATTGAAGAGACTGTCTTTTCCCCTTTGAATAGTCATGGCTCTCTTGTCAAATGTTGCTGACCACATCAGAGACGGGTTTAATGGTGGGCGCACTGGGCGCGCACCCTGGGCCCAGAGGCCGATGAAGGTCGGTTGGGGCCCCGGGTGCAGAAGAAAATATTTAAACATACTATCAGTTTTTACCGCAGATTGTAAATTTGTACGTAATTAAAATCGCACACATGAAACCAAACTGGCGTCATTAGAAAAAAGTGTAAAGTTGGGGTTTTGTGGGGCCCCCTCAGAAGTCGGGACCCAGGGTGCTGGCCTGGTGCGCCCACCGTTAAACCGGCCTCTGCCATATACGGATGTACCTCTAGGTCTCAATTCTAGTTCATTGGGCTGTACGTCTGGTTTTCACGCCAGGACCATACTGTTTGGATTACTGCAGCTGTGAGCTCTAGTTTGGAGTCAGGGTGTGTGAGGCCTCCCGCCTCGTTCGTTCTCGGGCTTCCTTTGGTTATTCAGGATCTTTTGTGGTTCCATCCAAATGTTAGAATTGTTTTCTTCCCTTTCTGTGAGACAATGCCATGGGAATCTCGACAGGGACTGCATTGAATGTACAGGTAGCTTTTGGTAACACTGATATTTTAACTCTTGTAATCCATAAAAATGAGATAGCTCTATACTTGTTAGCATCTTCTTCAATTTCTCTCATTCATATCCCATAGTTTTCAGGGAACAGAACCTTCACTTCCTTGGTTAAATTTTTCCTGAGTATTTTATTGTTTTTGATGTGCAGAGTTAAACTGTAATGTGGCCTCTATTGATAAGAACCTTCCAAAAGTGTTGCAGGTTTGACCACCGAGTACCTGGCGAAGGGCAACTGCCTGAGTCTTTGCAGGCAAGACCCCCTGGCTGTGCCTCCCCCTGCCAGCTCCTGGGAGCCACGGGGCCCCGTAGCAGCTAGTCTCTCCCTGCTTCTCAGGCCTCTGTGTAGCTGACCCGGGAGCCCTGGTGGGGGCAGCGAGGCCTCCTCCTGCCCTGGCCCCTTCCTGTCTAGCAACTCTGAGGTCGCATGGCTGCCCTGGCCCCTGAAATCCTGGCAAGAGGAGTAGACCCCCCTTTACCTTCTTGTTCTTCTAACCCTGGAAGTCTGGGCCACCTGCTTCCTGTCCGGAGATCAGACACTTCCCCTCATCTTCCTCCCACCGACTGACCCCGGGCTGTTGCCTGTGCCTGCCTCTTCTGAAACTGGTTCTGATTTTCTTTTATTTCTTAAGTAGGCACTCAAAACAAAAACAAAAAAGAAAAAAAAAGAAAGAAAAGAAAGTAACAGGCTATGACGGTAGATTCAGCAACAGAAACCTATCATGATACAGCTCCTGGCTAGAAGTTCCACCAGGAGGGCGTCGGGGCTCTGGGGGGGTGTCTGTTCCATCCCTTCTCCTGGCTTCTGCTGGTCTGCGGCGGCTGCTGGTGTCCCCGGGCTGCAGCCACCAGCACTGTGCTCCCTGCCCAGTGGCCCTCACCTTCACATGGCCACACCTCCACCTCTTGGCTGCTGTGGATAAAGCTGCTATGAATGCTAGTTTACAAATATCTCTTCGAGTCCCTGCTTTGAATTCTTTTGGGTTTATACCCAAAAGTGACATTGCTGGGTCATATGTTAACTTCTATTTTTGGAGGAAATGCTCTTTTCTGCTGCTATCTCATGTAACAGTTGAGCAAAGGTCATGAAAAAAGAGTTTTCTCTGTGCTATCTAGTGCTTAACTAGTGAATATCAGCTAATTGCAGGTCATCATGAAAGTTACTCTCTACTGTCACCAATTTGTGTCTTGGCCATCACGCCAGAGCGGACATCAGCAGGAAATCCTCTGTTCTCCTGCCTCCTAGTGTGCGTGTTTGGAATAACACCTCAGTGGGACTCGTCAGGGGAGGTTCTTGTCTGTTTGCGTCCGATTTGCTTTTCAGGGATGACACAGGCGCGAAGGCTGTCAGGCGACACAGTTCTCTGCCGCCACCTAGTGTGCAACTGGTGAAGAACACCTGAGTGCATGCCATCGTGAAAAGTAATCCTCTGCCCCCATCTCGTGTGCGTCTTGGGAATCACACCTGTCATCAGGAGGAGTTTTTTTCTGCGGTTACCCAAAGAGGGTTTCTTGAGACTAACACTTTAGTGTTCACCAGGTAAAGAACTTCTTTGCTGCCTTCTAATGTACAAATTGGGAATAACACACGAGTGCAAGTCATGAAGAAAAGCACTTCTCTGTTGCTGTAAATGAACAACCAAGGAATAACATCTTAGTGCAGGTCATCAGGAAAATGAATTCTCTGCTGCCAGCTGGTGTGCATCTTGAACACAGCACGGAGTGGAGTTTACCAGAAAGTGCTCTTTGCTTCTGCTACCTAGTCAGCGACTAGTGAGCAACACGTGAGTGTAGTTCACCAGGAAGCATACTTCTCCGCAGTCATTTAGTCTGCGTCCTGGGAATGGAATGCACACTTGATTGGCGATGACCAGGAAAAGCTCTTTTCTGCTGCCATTGAATATAACGTCAAATTTGAATTACTAAGGAAAAGCGCATCCCTGCTGCCTTCTAGGGGTTTTCTTTAGAATGACATCTGAGTTCAAGCCGTGGTTTAGGCCCAGCATGCCCCCGGTATTCCTTTCCCATGGGATTCGTACCAGGTACCATGTGCAGTAGGTTTTTTTTTTTTACATTTAGATTGAGAAAAATAAAATTTTAAAGTAATAAAAAGATATGCAAATAACTTCTAGCCTCTCATGAACTGTGTGTATTTTAAACTATCTCCCCCAAATAAATGTCATCTTTTAATTATCATCTTGTGAAATGTTCAAAGAAGCACCAGGTCAAAGCTTTCCTAATTTCGTCAGCTTCTGGCATTGATGGTGTTTTGAGTATGAAAAGGCATACTTTTACCATTTTTACCTGCTATTGTAAGTAATGTTGACGAATGGAAGACAACAGTTTATTTCCATGTCAGTTTACACACTCACCCGAGGATATTCAAGTTTCAAGCCATAGACTGGCCACAGGTAGCAACAGGGAGACT